>ML786908.1:1151712-1166115 GCA_009831015.1 Picea engelmannii | reverse complement strand
CTTCTAGTGGGTGCTAGAGAAACCAGGGAGTTGGTGCTTCCTTCTAGTGGGTGCTAGAGAAACCAGAGAGTTGGTGCTCTCAAACAAGTTGCAGCTTGTAAAACAGAGGTAGCAGCCTCACATTGAGTTGGTGCTGAATTAAATATGATGTACATAACTTAACAGACCGCCTATCATTTCGAAGAAGAAGAGGTTTTCTCCCTTTATGGGTTTCCTCGTGAAAATGTGTCTCTGTGTATACCTTATGTGTGACTGATGCTCTTTAATTTTACTGTCCATATGTTGTATATTGTTGATGATCACTTGAAGAAAGATTAATAATGTTTTAATAGACTTAAGATTGTTTAAGCTCAATTACAACTGATTCACCCCCCCCTCTCAGTTGTTTTAGTAATTTCAACAATTGGTATCAAAGCAGGTTCCTTTTACTCAAAGGTAAATCTATGAGCTTAAAAATGACAAGTCATGAAGGAACTTTAGCCTCTAAGCCCCCTCTATTTGATGGAACAAATTTTGCCTTCTGGAAGATTAGAATGAGAACATACTTAATGGCCTTGGGTGCTGATGTTTGGGATGTAGTAGAGACTGGATATACAAAGCATGTTGTGCTATCCTCCAAGGATGATAAGTTAGAGTTTAGTTTTAATGCTAAGGGGATGAATGCTATTTTGAATGGACTTGATGAAGATGAGTTTGTAAAGGTGATGCATCTTGATACTACCAAAGCAATGTGGGATAAACTTATTAGCGGTTATGAAGGAAATGAGAAAGTAAAAGATGCCAAACTTGAAACATACAGATTGAAATTTGAACAACTAAGGATGAATGAAGATGAAACAATTAGCAAGTATTTTTTAAGAGTTGAAGAACTTGTAAATTCCATGAAGGGTCTTGGTGAGGAGTTTGATGACTCACTCTTAGTTCAGAAAATTTTAAGATCTCTGCCTGATAAATTTAATCCAAAAGTCTCTGCAATAGAAGAATTAAATGATCTTAAAACTTTGTCCATTGATCAACTTCTAGGAACTCTAACTTCATATGAAATGAGAATTAACAAACATAAATCCAGTACTAGAGAAGCATCTTTTAAAGAAGACAAGAATACTGATTCATAATTAGATGATATTGAGGAAAAATTTGTGAGAAGGTTAAAGAAAGGGTCAGGAAAATATCAAGGGAAGTTTCCCTTCAGATGCTTTAACTGTGGTAAGATAGGTCATTTTGCATCTAAGTGTCCCCATTAGAAAAGGACCAGAAATCTGATGATGAAAAGAAGTACAAATAAAAGAAATATAATAAGAAGAAAAGTTTGGTTGCAAATAATGAAAATTCCTCAGAAGACACCGATAGTGACTCATCCTGTGAAGATAAGGCAAAATGACTTCATGCTTATGGGAAAGGAGGATTATGATAATAAAAGAACAGGCAGTGATGATAATGATGAAGAAGTTGTGGTTGATTTGGAAGGAGAACTGATCAATGCACTGGAAGAAATTGATATACTCAGAACTAAGAACAGAAAGCAAAAGCAATTGTTGACACAGTTCGAGAAAGACAGTAAAAAACCTGATGAAGACTTTGCTATGCTGAAAGTGGAATTAGAAGAGGCAAAGAAAATAGAAAACATACTGAAACAACAATTGTCAGAGAAGAAAGTCAGGTGTGAAGCCTTAGAAGAAGAAATAGTAAAAACTAGAAAAGAAATGGAGAAATTTAAAGGATTGTATCATCAAAATCTGCCAAGTATTAAAGCCTCGGAAGAATTAACCTCCATTCTAAATCAGCAAAGAAATTCAAAGTTGAAAGCTGGATTGGGATATGAAGAAGGATCAAGTAGTGGTCATCCAAGTAATACAGAATCTATCAAGTTTGTCAAATCCTCAAACATAGACAACAGTCACTCTGCAGAAACAAAGAAGGAAAATCAGCCACCAAGAAGAAATGAAAGAAAAAGTCCCAGAACCGAATTTGTAGACCAGAAAGATTATTGGCATGGCAGAATTCAACCTCCTCAAAGAAGATAGATTTTTTCAAGGTACAAAGATTTTTTCTATGGTTATTGTTTTCTCTTCTCTAATTTTGGTCACAAAGCTATAAACTGTTCTTTAAGATTTAGATATGAACAATCAAGATATTCAATGAATAACTATCTTCCACAACAAAGATTGAGACAGCCAAGCAACAAACAATCATAGATTATAAATCATGTGATGACTGGGAGAAGGACACAGGTGAAACACAACAACAGATATGTGCATAACAATCGTTATGATCTATTATTCAGTGAACCAGAATGTTACAACTGTCATAATTATGGTCATAAAGCTGTAGACTGTTGCTTAAGGAAATACAATTCAGATTTGATCCCCACTACTGAAAATATCAAATTCTGGAAGAAGAAAGTAGATGACAAGTGTGGACTAGTGCTATTAGCCCAAAGGAAAAAGAATCCCTGGTATATTGACAGTGGATGCTCCAAACACATGACTGGAGATAGAAGTAAGTTTCTAACTCTAAGTGATAGCAAATCAGGGAATGTAACTTTCGGAAATGATGCACCTGGAAAGATAAAAGGTAAAGGAATTGTAAATTTGTGTAACGGAAAAAGAAAAGATCAAGATGTGTTGCTTGTAGAAGATTTGAAACATAGTCTTCTTAGTTTTAGTCAAGTATTTGACCGAGGGTGTGAGGTTGTTTTTACCTCTAAAGACTGTAGAATAAAAATTGTGGATTCAGGTCAGCTAGCTGCAAAAGGTATAAGAACAGAAAACAATGTCTATGTTTTAAAAGAAGAAGAAGAAGAATGCAACTTAAGAAAATATGATGAAAGTTGGTTGTGGCATAGGAGGCTTGGTCACCTAAATTTTGATCACATAATCAAACTCAGAAACAATGGCGCAGTAAAGATCTTCCGAAGATATCAAAGCCATATGACTCTGTTTATAAATCCTGTCAGAAAGGAAAGCTTACTCGTACTTAGTTCAAATCTAAAAACTTTCCTTCAACAGAAAAACCTCTCCAGTTAGTACATATGGATCTATGTGGACCATAAAAGAAAGAAGGTACAGGAAAATAAAATTACTTTATGTTGATTATTGATGACTATTCTAGACTAACTTGGGTTTCCTTTTTGAAAGAAAAATCTGAAGCATTTGAAAAATTTAGGGTATTTAAGGCTCTGACTGAGAATCAAACAGGAAAAAGATTAAAGGTAGTAAGGTCTGATAGAGGAGAAGATTTTAGTTCTGGGAACTTCAAATAATTCTGTTATAAACATGGGATCAAAAGAGAGTACACAATTCCAAGGACTCCGCAGAAAAATGGAGTTGTTGAGAGGCAGAATAGGTCAGTACAATAAATGGCAAGATCAATGATGAATGAAAGGAACATACTTCAGACATATTGGGTGGAAGCAATTCATACATTTGTTCATATCCTTAACAAAGCTCATCTCAGACCACACAGTGACAAGACCCCTTATGAACTTTGGTTTGGAAGACCTGCTTCAATCAGGAATTTTGAAGTTTTCGGGAGTACATGTTATATCAAGAAAAATGATGAAAATATTGGCAAATATGATGACAGGGCTGATGAAGGCATCTTCTTGGGTTATGCTACAAATAGTAAAGGGTACATATGCTACAATAAGAGACTACACAAACTAGTTGATTGTATAGATATAAAAGTTGATCAAGAAATCCCAGTAAAAAATGTAAGCAGTGCTGAACCAAGAATAAAAGATACAGTTGAAGATGAAGATGAACAGGTCCAAGGATCAGAAAGAGAAGAGTCTGGATCAGATGAAGATATGAATATTCAAACTGACACAAATAAGTAGAAAGAAGCAAAATCACCTCTCAGAATTATTAGAAAGAATCATCTTGAAAATCAGATAATTGGGGATATAAATGAAGGAGTTCAGACAAGAAGGAATTTGATTAAAGACTCAGAACAATCTCATGTTGCCTTTTTATCTACGACTGAACCTAAAATTTTTGAGGAAGCTAGCTAAGAAGATAAATGGATTAGAGCAATGAATGAAGAGCTTGATCAGATTGAGAAGAACAATACTTGGGACCTTGTCCCTAGACCTAAAGATAAGAATGTAATAGGTTCCAAATGGGTGTTCAAGAATAAAATGAATGAAAAAGGACAAGTTGTTAGAAATAAAGCCAGATTGGCCTGTAAGGGATATGCACAAGTTGAAGGTCAGGAATTTGATGAAACTTTTGCACCAGTGGCTAGATTGGAAGCTATCAGAATATTTCCTGCTTATTCATGTCATAAGAACTTCAAAGTTTATCAGATGGATGTTAAGTCAACATTTCTTAATGGAGATCTAGAGGAAGAAGTATATATGGAGCAACCTGAAGGATTCTCATTGATAGATAATCCTAATTATTTTTGTAAGTTGAAGAAGGCCTTATATGGACTAAAACAAGCACCTCGAGCTTGGTATTATAGACTGGACAAATTTCTACAAGAAAAAGGGTCCAAGAAAGGTACTGTTGACAGTAACCTTTACATCAAGTCTGAAGGTGATAATTTACTAGTTGTTTTGGTTTATGTAGATGATATTATTTTTGGCTGTACTAATGAATCATTTGTCTAGTGGTTTTCTAATTCTATGCAAACAAAGTTTGAAATGTCAATGATAGGAGAACTGTCATATTTTCTTGGCTTACAAGTAAAACAAAGCTCTGTAGGAATTTTTATTTCTCAAGAAAAATATATGAAAGAAATGTTGAAGAAATTCCAGATGGAAGATTCTTCTATAGTTAGCACACCTATGGTGGTTGGTTGCAAGTTGAGTAAAGATGATATCTCACCTGATGTTGATCAAAGGACATATCGCTCTATGATAGGTAGTCTTCTGTACATCACATCATCCCGTCCTGATATAATGCAAGCTATTGGAATGGTAGGTCATTTTCAGTCTGCTCCTAAACAAAGTCATTTGGTGGCTATCAAAAGGATATTTAATTACTTGAAGGGAACAATGACTTATGGTCTGTGGTATCCTAGAAATCAGAATTTCCAGTTAACTACTTATTCAGATGCAGACTGGGAAAACTGTGTTGATGAGAGAAAAAGCACCAGTGGAGGAGCATTCTTTCTGGGTGACTCATTAGTTGCATGGCTTAGCAAAAAGAAAGGATCCATTTCATTATCCACTACAGAGGAAGAATACATTGCTGTTGCTGCTTGCTGCACACAAATTTTATGGATGATACAAACTCTTGCAAATATGAAGGTAACTTACACTGATCCTATTCCAATTCATTGTGATAACACCAGTGCCATTAGTGTCTCCAAGAATCCTGTTCTTCATTCCAAGACTAAGCATATTCCAATCAAGTACCATTTTCTTAGAGAAAAAGTTACAAACAGAATTGTTCAACTGAATTATGTACCTTCTACAGAACAGATGGCTGATATCTTTACTAAACCATTAGCAGCGAACCCTTTTGGATATTTTCGTCAAAAATGGGGGTTATAATTTCTTGTGTCTAATCTGTTCACTTGGTCAGGGGGAGTACTTATTGAATATATAGTGTATCTCCAAGATGCTTATAGTCGACAGGGGGAGTATGTTTTGCAACAGATCAGGGGAAGAATGTTTCTTCTTTGACATTTGATGTCAAAGGGGGAGAAAAGAATTCGGGAGGAGAGTAGAGTCTGAATGCATGTGGGTGCTTGTGTTTCCATCAATGCCAAAGGGGGAGATTGTTGGCAAATATTTAACAGATAGTGAATGGAAAATATTTAACAGACATCGAATGCTTGTCATTGATGGCAAGTAGCATAAGTACAGGAAGAATGTACAGAGGATTGATGGAATGAGTACAAGAAGTTTGTAACAGACAGGCAAGTAGAATATAAGTTCAGGAAGATCGAATGATCGAAGGCAATGCAACCAGGAAAACAAAAGATAAGTTTAGGTTGATCGAATGATCGAAGGCCCGTAAAGCTTGAGAAACATTTCTGATTGTTGGATACATTCAAAATTCCTCAAAGAGCGAGGGTCTTCAGATCTGAATGTAGAAAAGAAGAGATCGTTGAAGAGGAGGACATATCTCAGGCGTTAGATCCAAGTGTAGGATCCGACCATCGTTGGATCAAGAAGAACCCACACGTCCTTTAAGGTACAAGGAGAAGTGGGCGTAATCACGATATGAAAAATCGCGACTTAATCTGAGCCGGCAGATCAAGATTGAATATGGACTGTTGATCTCAGTCCATGTCGTAGTTTCGTGGATCGAGAGTTGAAGAGGTCAAAAAATATTAACATCAAGAATCGTGAAATCGCGATATGAGAAATCACGACTTAATCTGAGCCGTCAGATCAAGGTTGAATCTAGACCATTGATTCCAGTCCATGTCAGGGTTTTGAGGATCGCGTGTTGGAGATGTCAAAGAAACAATGCAACAAGAATGTCGATTTCGCAATATGTGAAATTGCGATTCAATCGTAGTCATTGAATCAAGCTTAGATATGGACCGTTGATCTAACTCCATGTCAGAGTTTCAGGGATTGAGAGTGGTGATGTAAAAGTTTATTAACATCAGGAATCATGATATCGCGATATGAGAAAATCATGATTTAATCGCAGCCGTTGAATAGAGATCAGATATGGACCGTTGATCTAACTCCATATCGGAGTTTCCCGAATCACGACATGGAAAGGAAAAGAACCCAATGCAACAAGAATGCCGAAATAGTGAAATCGTGATTCAATCGTAACCATTGAATCAATATCATATCTGCACCATCGAATCACAGGACATGTGGCAAGTGATCGAAATTTCGCTAACTTGGGGTCAACGGAGCATAGTGTTGAAATTCACGAAATGAGAAATCGCGAAAGCGTTTTTTTTTTTTTTTTGCATAGGCGCTTGGTTATGACCATAGTCAGATTAGGGAAGGAGCTAGTGTAGAAAAGTTCTGTATCAGAACTTTGGAGATCGCGAAATGAAGTGTCGAGACACTCAGCACAGGATTGTCGAAATGATAAAATCCAATTTAAAGGCAATGTCAATAAAGTTCGTCCAACGGAGCAGATAAATTGGAATATGATCGGAAGGTTACTGTTCTCTCTCACATAACCCCTCAGTTACGAATCAGTTAGTGAAACGTATTCATGATTGCGAATCTGTTGGTGTTTCAGTTGATCGGACAATTGCCTTTCTTTTGCCTAAGGAAATGTGAAGTGCAACCACCGTGGAGGTGTGTATAAAAGAAAATGAGACAGACTGTGTGTTGTTGGTCGTTCAGTATGGAAAAATGAATGAAACTGGAAGAAAAGGAAAATCATAGAATGTGCAGGAGGAGATGGAGAATATGCACAGTGTGATATGAAATAGATAAAAAGATGATAAAGAGAAGTTGAAGCAGAGAAGAATGACAAAATGAGTTGATGCAGAGTAGACTTGCTGAACAGACAGAGGAAGAGAATAACAGAAGAACAGTTTGTAGAAGACCAAATTTATTGAACAAAGAAAGATTGGTAAGAATTGATTTATCTATGTAGTTGAATGTTTATTTGTTCATTTATGTTCTAGGAAGGTTTGGAGGTGCTCGGGAGGATTGTTGTCCTCAGAGGTTCAAGTGGGAGCTTGAACACAGGAAGTTGTAGCTTCCATCTGGATGCAGCTAGAGAAACCAGGGTGGCAGGGTGGTGCAAGGGAGAACAAGTGTTCTCTGTTATACAGGTTCCAACCTAGAAGGAAGCACCAAGTTGGTGTTGGAACATATAGGGAGTTGGTGCTTCCTTCTAGTGGGTGCTAGAGAAACCAGGGAGTTGGTGCTTCCTTCTAGTGGGTGCTAGAGAAACCGAAGAGTTGGTGCTCTCAAACAAGTTGCATCTTGTAAAATAGAGGTAGTAGCCTCACATTGAGTTGGTGCTCAATTAAAGATGATGTACAGAACTTAACAGACTACCTATCATTTCGAAGAAGAAGACGTTTTCTCCCTTTATGGGTTTCCTTGTGAAAATCTGTCTCTGTGTATACCTTATGTGTGACTGATGATCTTTAATTTTATTGTCCATATGATGTATATTGTTGATGATCACTTGAAGAAAGATTAATAATGTTTTAATAGACTTAAGATTGTTTAAGATCAATTACAATTGATTCACCCCCCCCCCTCTCAGTTGTTTTAGTAATTTCAACATTTTGATGTGTTCTTGGGGTTCCATCCATTGACCCCCATTGATTTAGCTCTTTCCGTTGCAGTTGAACAGGAATAATCCTCCCATGCTCATACCAAGGTTGATTGAGTAGCCAATTTTTTTTAGAAAATCCAACACATCCAAATACATGTTCATGATCTTTTGCAAAAATCCAATGCCAAGTACAAGCAATGCCACGATCATCATCGGGTACCATGTAAGTTTCATGTGGGAGATAAGGTATGGTTTCATTTGTAGAAAGATCACCTCACAAGACCCCATCATAAGATACACCCACTTAGATACAAGCATTACACCATCACCAAGGACGTGGGTGAGAATCCTTTTGAATTACGTATTTCTCCTTTCCTTGGCTTGATATTGGTATTTAATGTTGAACTACTTCAACGATATTTTACACCTCTCTTGGACGCTTCGGATGTGATCAATCATTTGGCCCTTTAAAAAATTAGTCCTAGCTGGATTGAAAAAGAGAAAGTGGATTGGATCATGGACACCAAGATGAAGGGAACCCGCCAATAGAACATCCAACTCTATTGTGTTGTCAAATAAGGGTAGTTTCTTCACCAGGGCAAGTTGCTCATGAGGAGTCAGATTCAACAGAATTTTCCCCATCCCATGGAGGCAATTGAGAAAATGGAGACCATTTCTTCTTAAGGGTGGAGGAATGATCCAAGTGGACATTGGAGGCCACCCACTTATTCCATTGGTTCAATATACAGTTTCCATTTTGGTAGTTGTTTTACATTTTTTCGGGTCCCAAAATTCCTAGGTCATTTTGAGGCCCTAAACGATGTTTTTTTTTTATGTGGAAGCACCAAATATATGATATAGTATTGTATTAAGCAATCCCAAATGTGTACTTCTTAGCTAGAGCTTTCTAATGGGGTACCAAGCACCCTAAACAAAGATCATATGAAAAACGTTACACCCTAAGGAAGTTGACGTATCAACTACCCCCATTGAGGCCCACAAAACTTTTGGTGTTTCATCTTCTGAGATTAGGGTTTTGGATGTTTAGGGTTTTCTCATTAATTATTTATGTTAAAAAGGGTTTTGGAGCCTCATTGTAATCATCTTCTTGCGAATGAGCGTAGTTGACACATCTCTCCCTTGAGAGATAAGTTATCACCATGATAGCTAGCTTGTGTGCTTTGCATTTTGCAGTCTTTTGTATTCCATATAGTCATTAATATAATATGATCTTTATTGTATTATTGTGTTCTTTGCAATATCTTTGTGTATTTCCTTGTTATATCTCTGTTATATTTTTTCCTTCATGTCATTCTCAAAATAATATGGATCATACTTATACCAATAAATTTGTATAAGGACTTCTTATAGGTTATAACATACCTTATAATCATTTCAATTCCTTCTATCTCAACCGGTTAAGGTGTGGGTTTCATTTTCTAGGAAACTCGAGTTCAATACCCTTACTGTGTTTTTAGTTGGTAGGAGACACCAAAGAATCCATCCATGTTAAGGGCTGGTATGGCCCAAGATGGGTGTGATCCCCGAGTGATTTTGATGGCTTAGATGTTTAAGTTTTAAACCTTTGAAGTAAAGAAATGCATATAGATTCTTAATAAAAACGGAAATTTATCAATGGCTCATTCACATAGTACACAGAGATTTATACCGGAAACCATCAATCAAGAAAACCTTTCTTATATTCATTATATTGAATTTCACCATTCACCATACAATATATATACAATGTTTTAGGTATTCCCTATATACCAAAACCCTAATCCCTTAATCTGGGATTAATTTAGAAAATCGCTAAAAATAACAAAATCCGCTAAAAATAGCAAAAAACTCCCAAAAAACATTTTCGGGGCGCTGCTAGAGGGATTGTCAGATGTAGTTGTCGAACCTGACGCACCCCCACACACACATGCAAATAATATAACATATACCCAACAATATGCCCCTGGTTTGTGGTTTCCTAGCCAACGATTGAAATGTTATTCCCAAGAGAGACAAGAATTTCTAACAAACAAAAAAAATACATTATAATGATGAATTTTGATCTAGACAATATAACTCCTTTTTAGGGTCTCTAATATCTTCATTGTGTACACCTCCTTAGATAGCCTTCATGTCAATTTGTATATGATCCTCTTTCCATTCTTTGCAATGAAATAGTTATTTTTCCCAAGGACACATCTTACCATTTTTCAAATACATACTTCTACAATTTAAAGGACGACCTTTATATGGTCAAGGAAGACCCACACACAATCAATTTACAAGTATCTGGGAACTCAAACTAGTCTCAAATATCTCCTATACATAGTCATATCATTTTCTCAATCCTTCAAACTTTATCCTCTTCTTCACCTATCAATCTTTGGGACAACTTGAGGATATCATCCCTAACTAACCTACAATTCTTCCCAAGATGTAGTTTCCACATCGTTATACAATGACATAGTTTCAAAAAAATTGTCATTTATATACTTTTGAAAATAAAAATTACATGGAATATTAATTATAAATATGGTATAAAACAATAATAATACATTAAAAACTAATCCTTATTTCTTTATATTTATCACTATTTTGTACTATCCTGCATCATTAATGACATTTTTTTGTGTTTGTGAACCCCATGTATGTTGTATTTTTATTGTTCCTTGCTTGTTTACCTACCTCTTCATATCATGTTTTATTGATTGTTTCCCCATAACAATGCAAGGGTATTTTCACATTTTCATGGAATTTCCTCTCTCATGAAGAAAAATATAAGACCCTTGGAGTTCGATGGAAGTTACAATTTGTGGGTGAAACTTGGAGGTTATGCACCTTGTTCTATATTTCCTAAGCATCAATCATAATCCAAAGTAAGGATAAAGGTGTATAAGAAGTATGGTTAATTTGTTGAAGGATATTTTAGAAGCACACTTCACCAGGAGATTCTATTTGGGCACACTTGACACAGTTGAGGCATGGTTACATGTATTACATTACATTCATCACATCATTGACATAGAGGCTTATCCCTAGGTTGAACATAGGGTCCAAAACCACGTGGATGGAAGATGTGAGAAAGAAACAAACCCTATAATATGAATTCCCTGCCATAGGAGGTTTCTAATGCATAATTTATGGAAAGGTAAGGGTCAAACATAGCCCAAGAAGAAATTTACCTTATTGGAGCTCCAAATCATGATGTGTGGTAAGAAAAGGGGTTGATGAGAAACACATATTGAATGTCATATTCAAGGAAATGTCTAGGGCATGTTGAATACAATAAGCGGTGAGAGATTACCTTAATGGTGGGGCTTACAAATAACTAGAGGAATCTTTCACCTTTTGAGGAATTTGTGGGGAAGAACACATCATTCAAGGCATGTTCTATATATTTGGAGGTTGTTATTGGACAAATAAGTAGGTGCAGACACTAATTGATCTCCCTAGATCCACCTATATCTAGAACAAAACACACTAGAACATGACGCTTTCCTTAAGTTTTAAGTATTGAATTTACTAACTAAAGAGGGATAGGTGACATACCATTTAAACGTTGTTTCCTCTCACTATCGTCATCCTAGATCCATTCCAACACTCATACAATGATGATCCTGCAAAAGAATGCAACCAACCAAAGTGATAGTAATAGCATAAACTCAATATAAACCTATGTATGTGATCAAGGAATCATACAATAAAACACAACAATCTTTATAGGAAAGAACCATATTACTATATCATATTAAATATGAAAGAGAGATTACAACCATGGCCTTGATGTCATAAGGTCCCTTCCAACTGTCCTTCATTTCCCACACACTTCTTGCTCCAAGGACTTTGAGACCATGGATCTGATAGCTACTCACAATCTATCTTGAGAAAGAAAATCTCAAAGCCACTCTAACCAAGCTAACAATCCCAAGCCAAAAACAACTTAAGACAAGATAACTTTCTCCATGAGAACTCCTCTCCTTTTATAAGATGAAGAGGATAAGATGAGGAGGTTAGGATGATCCCACCAAATCATGAAAGTGAGTAAGATCCAAACCATTCGGATTCCACCTCACCATGGAAGTTTCTCCTTCTAGAAGATTCGAGAAAACACTTGTTTTTCCCACATGTAAGCATTCTCGCACCCTGCCTATAGAGAAACCTGCGAACAGTTCACACCCTAAGTGTGGGTAGCCTGTGAGAATCAAGCATTCTGGCACCCTAATACATAGGTAGCCTACAAACTTCCTTTTTTATAGGGTTTTTACAAAGGAAAATGCAACTTATGAATATGACAACTAGAATTATGGACCAATTTTATTCACTCAATGGAAAAAGGAGCAAAATGTTCCACATTGGAGGAGGTCTAGAGCATGACATATGGCAATGAAAGAGACCAAAGGAGAAACACAACACCTTAGAATGATGACACATTGTGGTGGAAACACTTGTATTGTCAAAAGAGTTATCTTGGTGAGGAGTGTTTCACTCAATGGTTGAAACAAATTATATTGAGAAACACCCCACCTTAGAATGATAACACATTCTGGTGGAAACACTTGTATGGTCAAAATAGGTCTCTTGGTGAGGAGTGTTCCACTCAATGGTTGAAACATATGATATTGTGTTGCTTAGATCATGAATATACCTTTTAAAATATAGATTTACTCCTAAAAAGGACATTTAAAGCATGTTAAGGGGAATTTATGTGGAATTACACATTATTAAAGGAATGACTCACATATTTGGAGGTGCCACCTCAAAGGAGAATATGACACATAAATTTTGACTAAATGAAAACCTAAAAGCAACTCTAAGAGGAGAGACATACTTCTAGTGTTTTTAGCTCAATTTTATTATTAATCTACTCATTATGGTTTGGTTTGAAAGGTATAAGTAGAGAAATTCATTTTCTAAAGGCATGGTTGGAAGACTAGGAGTTACCCTACAAGCACTTAGTTGAATATCTTTGGGAAGATTAGAGTAAGGATGTGTTCAACGTGCAGTTTCTCCATCTCTTTATTCTTTTCATGGTTGATTAGGGGTTTCTCAAGGATTTCAATATACTAAAATAATCTTTGTAAAAGTGAAAGTTTGTCACAAAAGAAGAGATTAAAGTTAAGGTTCTTATACCCTCCCTATTCCATAGTGTAACCTTGAATTATTGAAGGATTTTCCTACTTCCATTTTTGTTGTTTGGAGGTGCTATTGCTGCCTACTTTATTTATTGGTTGCATGTTATTGTTTGTTGTATTTTCATGGTTGTGATGGTGCATCTTGTTTAAGGGATCCCACTTTAAAATTGCATGATCTGAAATTTGTTTTGGATTAAATATGGCACATCAATCATGGATTAATTACATCTTCTCCATCATATTCAAACCCTGTTGTTCTTTGATCTTGACTTCATAGCCCAAGTAGATAGGCATTGGTCTTAGTAAATTCCGCCATCACTTTATTTTCAAGAACATCATAAAACAATATATTTTAGGGTGTCAACCCTTGTGTTGGAAAATAAAAGACCAAAAGTGAGAGGAAGAGTCATGATGATAATGAATAACCTTCTTAAGATTCCTTGAAATTACACTTTGTTAAGATACTTTGCAACATTTGAAATGCAAGTTTGGGAGGTAACATTATTGTTTTTATCATCTTTACTTCTACTTTTACATTATTTTTACCATTGTTCTTATGCTTCTTTGAATATATTTACTTCTTACCTTACCATATATTTTTATTCAAACTAATTATCTCACTTTTATGTCACTTTTCCACCCCTCTCATGAATAATGCCTTTAGAATTCCACTGGTTTTGTTTTTAACAATATTTCTCTCATGGTGTAATCGTGCAATGTTAATGCACCTTAATATATATATATATATATATATATATATATATATATAATAGATATTTTACATAAATGACATGTTCATTTCTTCTATCCACATTAGTACTCATTTAAAAATGATTGATCTAACATTTTTACTAAATAAATCTTTTATACAGAGTATTTTTGTCCACTCTTGTGTCTTTGTACTTTTATAATTCTCACTATTCTTGTCATCGATTTTATAGTCCACTATTTAATTTATCTCCTGATTAAGTGTCATGTTTGATGTCTTATTATAAACTGGTTTTGAAACTCTATCCTCCCTAATACCCACTACCCCTCTCCACCATCCACGTAATCGAACTTTTCCTTTCTCTTTAAATCAAAACCATTGTTATGTTATCCTA
>ML786908.1:1096534-1127956 GCA_009831015.1 Picea engelmannii | reverse complement strand
CCTGATTAAGTGTCATGTTTGATGTCTTATTATAAACTGGTTTTGAAACTCTATCCTCCCTAATACCCACTACCCCTCTCCACCATCCACGTAATCGAACTTTTCCTTTCTCTTTAAATCAAAACCATTGTTATGTTATCCTAAATTTTATCCACTATTCAATCTGGAAATTTATCGAGTGTATTGAATTGATACAGTTCATATAAAATACTTAATATCCCAATTTATTTCTCTCAATCTGGATTTGTCCATTAATTAGAGGATTCCTTGAATGGGGACTTTTGTCCCATCCAATCCCTATTGATCTGAATTATTTTGAGAATGACATGAAGGAAGAAATATAAAAACGATATAACAAGGAGATACACAAATATATTGCAAGGAACACAATAATACAATAAATATTAGATTCTATTAATGATTTTCTGGAATACAAAAGACTGAAAAATGAAAAGCACACAAGCTAGCTAGAATAGTGGTACCTTATCTCTGAAGAAAGATGTGTCGGCTACTCTCATTCACAAAAATATTATTACAATGAGGCTACAAAGTCCTTTTTAACATAAATCATAAATCAGAGAAACCTAAACATCCAAAACCATAACCCTAGAAGATGAAATGCCAAAAGGCTTGTGGGCCCCGATGGGGGTAGTTAATGCATCAACTTCCCAAGGGTGCAAATTTTACATACGATCTCTGTTTGAGGCACTCGGTACCTCATCAAAAAGTTTTATTCAAGGATTACACATTGCAAATGTCCCAATAAATCTAAAAATGAATCTATTGGGTGCTTCCAAGTCAAAAAAATGTCGTTTAGGGCCTCAAAAGAGCCCCAGAAGTTTGGGACCCCAACAAATGTAGAAAAAATGCCAAGATGGAAAATATAATTTGAGCCAGTGGAATAGGTGGGAGGCCATCGATGTCCACCTGGATCATTCCTTCCCCATTAGGAATAAATGATATCCATTGCGTAAAGTCCCTCCATCATATGGGGAAACGTTTATTGAATCTGACTCCTAGTGAGCCACTTTCCCTGATGAAGAAACTATCTTACTTGGACGACCAGATAGATTTGGATGTTCCCTTGGTAGGTTCACTTCATATTGGTTTCCTTTATCCCATAAACTATCTCATGTTCAATGTAGTTAGGATTTAGTTCTATAGGGCCAAGTGCTCAGTCACGTTCAAAATTTATAGGAGAGGTGGAAAATATGGTCGAAGAAGTTCCACATTAAATATCAGGTGCAAGCCAAGGAAATGAGGAATACTTAATTCAAAATAATTCTCACTCGTAGCCTTCTTGATGGTGTAAGGAGAATATCATAGTGGCCATAAATTATGATGCGGTCCCATGAGGATCTCTTTCTGTAAATGAAACCATACCTTATGTACCACCTGAAGCTTGTCTGGTACCCAATGTTATTTGTGGTACTTCTTGTACTTGGAATTGACTTTATGAAAAATTCCATGAACTTGTTGTTGGATATGTTGGATTCGCTCAAAAAAATTGTCTTCTCCATCAACCTCAGTATGATCATGGGAGGACTTTTCCTATGCAATTGCAATGGGCAGAGCTATGTCAATGGGGTCAATGGTTGGAACCCCAAACACACCTAAAAAGTGTTGTCTCCAATAGAGCTATGGAGGGATTTGTTGTAGATATGTTGGACATAAGGAAGGATTTCATCCCATGTGCATGGATGTTCGAAATTGTACATCCTTGGGATATGGACAATCATCATGTTGACTACCTCTGTTTGTCCATCATTCTTTGGGTGGAAGGCAGTTGATTTGGTCAGCTTGGTGTTCATCATCAACCATAGGCTGGAGAAAACATTTCTCAAGAACCTACTATATTGATTTGAGACAATGGTTCATGGGAGCCAAATGAACCCAAACACGTTCAAAGAAGATCTTGGTAGTGGACTCGATTGCAATGATCTTTTTTCAAGGTGTAAAAACTGTCATCTTAAATAATTGATCAACTACCACAAAGAAGCAATCATTCCCATGCTTGGTTGAAGGTAGACCGAACATGTAATCCATGGATATGGAATTCCAAGGCCTATCTGGAGTAGGAAGAGGGGTGTATAACCCCCTTTTTTTATGATGTTCTTGTCAATGGCACAAGAAGTGCAAGATATGATGTACTTGCAGACATCTTTTTGAAGCTTCGACCAATAAAAATGATTTGGTAGTACTGCCATTGTTTTGTCTACACCAAAATGTTGTGTTTCCTGACTGTAATGACCTTCCCAGATCATCTTTTCACGCTCATTTGAAGGAAAACAGATATGGCTGAGATGGCATAGCAATCTATCCTAGAGATGAAAATATGAAACTATTTTTTTGCACTAAATTTCTAATAGGAAGGAATGAAGTCATAGTCAATATTGTATAATTGTGGCCACCCAGACGTATCATGCACACAAGAGTTAATAACGGTGGTTAGCATGACAACCGGGGGTCAAATGAGGCAATTTGTGACATGCTTGGTGCTTCCCTTCTTGTACTTGATGTTCAAGTGGAATCGTTGCAAGTACTTGGACCACTTCTGCTAGAGGTCATTCTAAAAATTTCCTTGTGTCTGCATCAATTGTAAAGGCATGTGATAAGTGTCAATGTTCGTTTCCTTCCTCAGAATGTAATTATACCACTGTTGAAATGGTTTCAAAATGAATTACATCTCTTTGTCGTAGGTGGGGTATCTATTAACAACATCATATATTATTTCACTATGATAACTATTAGATTCCCATGTTGAGTGAGGATTTATCTGATAGCATAATCTGAAGCATTTGTCTCAATCTCAAATGGATGTTGTAGGTATGGAAGAATAAGGATTTACGCTAATTAGAGGTGGAATTTCAAATCCTTAAATTATTTCTATTGGGATTTATCCCACAAAAAATTGTACTTTGATCAACCCATGGTCACCTGGCTTAGGGCCTAAGTGATATGAGAGAACCCCAACACAAACTGATAGTATAATTTGGTGAGACCCTAGAAGTTGCAAAGCTCAGCCATTGTCTTCGGTGATCCAAGTGGATATAGGTGGCCACCCACCTTCTCCAACTAGCCCAAAACATGTTTCTGGCAATTTTGGTAATTTAATATTTTTAGCAGTTTTTTCGGGTCCTGAACTTCCGCGGCCATTTTGAGGCCCTAAACGATGTTTTTTTGGGTATGTTTCTTTCACAAAATAGCATCTAACGATGTTATTTTGTCTCGAGCATTGTAGGCCTTGAATAGATCTTTCCAATGAGCTATCATACACCTAAAACGGAGATTGTATGCAAAAGTTACGACCTTGGGAAGTTGATGCACCAACTTACCCAAACGGGGCCCACATGACTTTTGGTGCTTCATCTCCCAGGGTTAGGTTTTTGGATGTCTAGGACTTTTGGCATTCCCGATTATTGTAAAAAGGCCTTTCGAGACTCATTGTAATCATCTTCTTGCGAATGCGAGTAGCCGTCACATCTCTTCTTAGAGATAAGCTGCCACCATTCTAGTGAGTCTTTCACTCTGTATTTTTACAGTCTCTGTACATTTCTCTAATTAATAGAAATTGTGTACTATTGTATATCTATGTTTATGGTTGCATATCTGATACATTTCTTTTATATTATTGAATATCTGCAATATCTCTGTGCATTTCTTTATTATATCTCTGCTCTCATTTCGTGTCGAAAATAATCCGGATCATTCGGGCCAGCCAATCATGGATGACCTGGATCTTGGTTGGATCCACATGCACACCCTACTCATCCACTATGTATCCCAAATACTATATTATTTTCATGTCGAAGGAGCACTTCTCCAAATTGGCATATAAATTGTACTCTCACACGGTTCCCAAGACCTGTTGAATATGCTTCAAATGCTCCTCCCAATTTTTTATGAAGATAAGGATGTCATCTAGATATACGATCATAAAAGAGTTTTTGACTGGCCACAATATGTCATCCATCATCTGCATGAATGTGGTCAGGGCATTAGTCAAGACAAAAGGCATGACCAACCACTCGAAGAGACCTTATTTAGACTTGAAGGTTGCCTTGTATACATCGGTTTTCTCGATCGACACCCAATGGTAGCCTGACTTCAAATCAATCTTACTGAAAAACTTGGCTCCCTTTAGATGATCGAGAATATTATCAATATGGTGGATTGGGTACCAGTTCTTGGATGTGATATTTTTCAGGGATCTGTAATAAATACAAATTCTCCATGTCTCATCCTTATTCTATACCAGAACAATTGGGCTCCCACAATGTGAGGAACTTGGTTTGATGTGGCCCTTCAAAATTAACTCTTGGCTCTGGTGCTTGATTTTTTCATTATCCATAATAGATCGCATGTATACATAGCCATTAGGTAGAGGATCATCGGGTTTCAAATAAATTGTGTGCTTTACCTGACATTGCATAGGCACCCCAGTTGGCAAGGAAAATATGTCTTTCTGCTCTTATACTATCTTGTCCAACTATCGTTGATGTGCAGAGATACCAAGTGAAGAAGTTTTGGTGATTGTAGTGACCTTCCTTTCACCTTCTGACTGAACCATAAAGAGGAAAAATCTCTCAGTCTAAGAGACCACCTTTCTAAATTGCTTCATGGAGATAAAAGAGACTGTTGTAGTTGGGACTTCCTCTGGTACCATGTAGATTTGATCTCGTAAAGTAATAATGACACTACGGGGCCTAGATTCATAAACAAAATGATGCTTCCACATATATGATTGTCCTAAAAAAAAATAACAAACTTCAAGGGGGAAAACATTGTTGGTTGAAGCATATGTCTCATCCCTGGCTGAGCCAACTAATGGTGTATGGTTTGTGATGCGGTGTCATTGTCAAGTTCAATCTATTGACAACCTCTGTTGAGATTAGGTTCTTTTGGATACTGTTGTTAATAATGAAATGGAGTGGGGTCCCCTTCACCCACATCTGATAGTGGAAGTGGCACTCCCCTTATTTAGGCTCCTCTAGTTCCTCTGGATAGACTGTTGTGGTTGAAATTGTCACATTGGGTTCTGCATCAATGATCTATTTTCCCTTTTCCAGTTATGAATTAGAGTCTGGGTCATTATCTGAAGTTGAGGTTTTCTTCTCATCCAACAATGACTATTTGGAGCGACATTCATCAGTATTGTGCCAAGGAATTTTTTGGAACTCGCATCACTTTCCAATGTCCTCCCCCATTACAGTTCTTTGCTGGTGGCTTGGACTGCTTGTCACAGGACTGGTCATCCTTGGTATTTCCTTTTCCCTGGGATTTAGGGACACTCTTACCATACTTTGGTTGTTGTGGATTTGCAGAACCAAACTCGTGCTTGTTATGTTTCTTAAAATTTTTCTTGATTTTGACGACATATCGATAAGAGGATCCCAATGATGAGATTTCCATAACTCCATTTTAGTTTGGATGTACCTGTGTATATCCCCATGGTATTTTAGAACCATATGGCTCTAACATTCTTTGATACCCAGCTGGGTGCGCAAGGTATGGAAATTATTTGTGAACTCTAACACTATTTGTTCCCTTTCTTGATGCAGTGTGGTCCATCTCATGTACTAGTCATCATAGATTCCAAATAGGTTAATAGTGTTCCTTTCCCAAGTGGGTCATGGCCAAAAAATTGCAGAATCATCCTTGACATGTTTCTCACAGGAAGTCTCCCACCAATATTTGACATGGGAAAGGGCCTTATGGAGCATGTTATCCCCTATCCTAGGGATACCTAAGGAGATTATGTCTTGATGCCCATAGGTCCTAGAGATGGAGTATCGAGAGCCATATTGACTTGAGCTTGGCCCTGGAGGGCCCATCCTTTCTTCAGCACCTCCCATCTATCAATGACAACAATATCCATCCCATCAGCCTAGTTATGAAGTATAAGTGGGTATTTCTCCATGAGGTAATGAGTCTGGGTATCATGGTATGTGTCACTCTAATTCTCAAAACATTTTAATACGTGCATTTAATTCTCTTTTGCTTCATGAAATTTTCTTGGATATTATGTCATTTAACTTGCCCATACCTATGGGGGATGACAAATTACCCTAGCAAGTTGTTTCCCTTAGGGATGATTTTCCAGTGGGTGGGTCTATGAAAGGTCATCGTCCATTCCTTCCATACTTATCACTTTTCATCATTTTCTCTCTCATATATCTCCTACATTGGTTTGGGAATTGGGTTTTCCAAGCTAGTAAGGGTTGTACCTTGCCTTGTGGGAATAATGGGCTAAAGGCCCAGAGGGTATAAGTAGATGGAAAAAGTTAAAATCTAATATCAAACCTTGAGATACTTTTCCCAGGGATCCCCGAGAAGGAAATAAAAGGATTCTCAACAAGAAAAAGGGGTGACCCATAAAATAAAATAAAACTCAAGAACTAGTTGGTGGATAGGGGGTCTCATATTGAGTCAGCCTATTAGATCCATGGGAATGTAGAAGTATGACACTACTACTCATCTGCTCACCATGCCAGAGTAGTGGCTCTTGGTGGCATAACCAAGATAAAGGGGGTCTCATCACAAGCCAACATTCTCATCTCTGTGAAATGCTTTTGGGTAACATTGTCACCACTGGTCACCACGCTAGGGTAGTGTCCTCCAACTATTCTCTTGAAAGAAAAAGAAATAAGACAAAGTAAAAATGCATTGAATGGTCTATGAAACAATTGCATCCATGACGAGGTGCAACTCGCCCTTTAGAGAGCAACCCATAGATAAGACCTACATTTCCCTGTTATCACTGCACCCCTTGCCCAAACATCCCTGACACCATCTCATGAATTTACATGACCTATACTAGTATTCACCTTGAAACACCCCACACTTGAGGAGAATTATCCCAATAGGAGATCTTGAGACCCTCTCCAAACTTGGCTTGTTAAATAACAAAGTGTCTTTGAGAACTTGTCTGGAAAAAGGGGGGTTTAATGCACATGTTTGGGTAAATTTATTATTGGATGTGATTGACATTGCTATGATCCCTGTGACTTATGAGCCCATGTAGGGTATACTTTTTTTTTGTTGTAGGACCATGCCTGACAGACAGGTACATATGGGGATATGATTAGCTCAAACCTCCATAGGGATGAAATCCCGCCATATGGATGTTGATAACCCAGCCATGGGAAGAGAAATATTGGAGGCTTGTACCAGAGAAAAGGGAGGATGTTCCACCAAAGGCACTTTGGTAGGCCTCGACCCATGGGGTTCTTACCCTCCCACCATGACGTTGTCCCTTGAAGGCCCCTGATTTCATCATTTTGAGTCTTCACGTCATCCAATTGAGGTTTTAGGCATGAGGACGGATTTGGTTTCCATGTGTGGTAGTTTCTAAGGGGTTTTGATCCCCTAAGTTTCACTTTGGAGGCCTAGCATTCCAAGAGGAGGCCCACTGTCACCCTAGGAAGGGAATGAATTCACCGTAAAAAGATAAAATTAGGGTTTTTATTGTCAATTTTATGTAAAACTGGATTTTTGATGTAAACTGGCCATGTTGATCTTTTTTTAGCTAAAATATAATTAAAGGTCATTTTTATTGTATAAATAAGGGGAAAATATCTTATATTTTTCATCATCTTTCACTCACACAATTGTGAGGTCTAAAATTCATCCTCTTTTAAGGCTTATTGGCTTAACTAAGTGGTGTGCAACTCTTGGATGGAGCTTTTATTGGTGATTTTTTGCATTTTCATCATGGAAAGTCTTCAACTAGGGCTTCTGACTAGATTATTCTTGGTGAATGTAAGTAGAAATAATCAATCCTTCTTTCTTTGAATGGTTATGGTATATTTTACTTTTCATTTATGACATTATTAAATTTCTAGTGTGAAACCCTAGGAGAAAAGAAGATGTTAATGTCCTTCTCTTAATAGCTCTCCACCTACTTGATTTTTCTAGAAGACACTTCCATGGAATCATATTTTAGAGCCCTACCTTTGTAGCACTCTATCACTATTGCTTCATTAATCTTTTATTCTATTTCAAGCTTGACCTAAAGAAGAAGGAAAATCGCTAGGTCCTAGGGTTACCTACTTCCTAGTAATTTTTTTCCTTCTAGGGTTTTGGATGATTAAGGCCTTAGTTTATAACACCTAAACCATCCTCCCTCTTGTCTTTAGCTCACTCATTATCATTTGTTTCCCCTAATATTTGCATTGCAAAAGTGACTGCATTTACCCTAAAGGAACTAGTTCACATCTTACAATTGATTGATTGATGAAAACAACCTTCAAACTATCTACTACAAGATCTCTACTAACCACTCATAATTTACAACCATCTATACCAAAAGTAAAAGAATCTAAAATCAAGTGTTAGAGATGATTTTACATTTCCTTCTTTTCTTCTGACAAATACTAGCATATTGGCAATCTTAGGTTATCAGTTTTGGTCATTATTGAAGCTGATTTAACGCATAATTCTGAAGCTATCATTACATATACATTGTTTTTATAAATATTTATGTTGATTTATATTTTATATAAGATTATTGGTTTTACTCAAATTCCATGGTTTTATGAAGCACTAACATCAATTGGTACTTTCAAATTGTGTTTTTCTTGTTGTTTTGTTTTGGGCAAATACACTTGAGCGAATATTTTCTTCATCTTATTAAAACCATTGGGACTTTCTGATCAGAGTGACTTGTGAGAGGGGGATAAATTTCTTGATACTATCACCTTTTCCTTTTTAAACACTCAGGTCACCGAGGATGTCTCCCCTGGGCTACTACCAATAAATGGAAAGAGGTGTCTTGTTTAAGTGACAGTGATAGAACAACCTCCTATTATGCCAATTTATTGTTCACTTTCCTTTGGCATTTGGGAAAGTACAAATTGCGCAATAACATTTTGACATCGTTTCCTAGGAACACTCAGTCAATTCTCCTCAAAGATGACACTTTTTGGTAAGCCTTTCCTCAAAATTTATTATTTTACAAAGCTTACCTGGTGACTCCACTGAGGGTGATCCCCTCATCCCTTTGATAATCCTTGGAAGGATTATCTGGAGACTCCACTAATGATTAAGCTAAACATGGCTTCTCAATGGGACCCAAAAAAATTTAAACCCTTGGATATGAGTAAAATACCACGGTATCCTCGACGAATGCCTCTAAGGTATGAAAAATGGCTCCCTAAATTCACTGGTGGTGATGAAGAGAATTTTAATAAAAATGTGTGTGATTTTTATGCTTTCTTTCAACTTTACCCTATCAGTGACGATGTTGAAGACCTATAAATGAAACTTTCTCTGCTACTCTTCATGATAATGGTAGGAGATGATATGATGGCATTCCTGATGCTAGTATTACATCCATGGACAATTTAGAAGAGGTTTTCCTCAAAAAATGGGATCCTTGTGTTTTGCTAAAAAAACTTAATCACATGAAGAAGAGTAAGAAATAAATTGTTAGGGAATTTCATGATAAATTTGAAAGGGTGTTACAACATATCCCAGTAATCCATCACCCATCAAACGACTTTTTTTTTTTTCTTTACACAAAAACCTTTACAAGACAAATAAGTTTCCATATCAAATATGAATCTCCTAGAACAATCCCAGAGTTTTATAACATGGCTATAGAAATCGAATCCAACATCTCCTCATTCAAAGAAAAATCCTTTGATCCATAATTCAAGGTTTTTGAGCGCAAAAATTCCCCATATATTCCTAAGGGAATACCCTCCCTTGAGACATCTATTGAAGAAACCCTGAAATATTTAGAATAAGACATCAATCAACAAGAGGTTGAGGAAAGGGGTGTTGATGAATGTTACCAATCCCATGGGGAGGAACAAGAATCTACTCATGCTTATAGAAAGGATAATGAGGACCTATTTCAAGAGTGAGAGCCTGAAGGTATTAAATGTAATGATGAAGTATTAATGTGTTCTCCTCCCTCTGATCAATCCATCCCAAATCCTATTTTTCCTGCACAAGAAGAAGAGGATGAGGTTAGTCACTTTCCTTTTCAGGATTTTGATAATACCTTATTCTATGATTCAGAGAGTGGAGGAGAAATCAAATCCTCGATCAAGATAGATCCTCCTTGTTGTAAATTTGAAGATGTAGAGGAAAGTCATGAGGACAAGACAATGATTCCTACTCTTCCATTTGATGAAGTTATCCAAATCCTTGAATCTCCTACACAAGAATAAGTAAGAACAATGAGTTATTTCCCTTTCCAAAATTTTGGTAATTCTCTATTTTATGATTTGGAAAGTGAAGAAGTGTTAGAGGTTCCCTTGTATGTTTTAAGCCCTTCATGCTAGGATAAATTTCGATGACAATGTTGATAATATTGATGAATTCATACATGTCAGAAAACATAAATGGGATGTGATTGGATATGACGGGGATCCCATTTACGACATTGAGGGTAATTTCCAAAATTTTCCTTTACAACTATCATATGAGGTTACTAATAATTTTGACATTTGGAAACAAGGAGATGATATGATTACAAACCTTTTTCAAACACCCAAAGATGACGTGGTGCTATGTTCTTCTAATGATTTTATGTCATACAATGAGGATTTGAATGAATATTCCTTTGAGCACTTGGATTTATTTCATGAAGAATATTATGAACCATCATTGTGCTCAGATATTGATAAAGGTGAGGACATTTCTTTCCCAGAGAAGGATCCTTATGACAATGTTTTCTAGTTCCCTTTGACTATTTTATCTTGTTGTGTCACTAAAGGTGTATTTGGGAAGCATTCCCTTTATCTTAAGTTTTCTCTGGGGAAAAGCTTACTTTTAGATTTCAAGGGTAGGTTGAATATGTCAAGAATAAGTTTATTATCTCGATCCTCTAGCCTTCCCTTAATTAATTGCGAGTCATCCCAAAAGTTCTTTCTAGTTTCTTTCGAGACCTCAGATTATGAAGACATCATAGGTAGCCAACCTTCAGAATCTTTGAATCAGTCTATTGAAACTTTAATTTTTCACGATCCCTTTCTGAGATGGACTAAGGAATTTCTTAAAGTTGTGAATTCACATGTTTTTGTCCCTCCCTCCCACCTCCATGAACTAAACTTTATGGTTTTTGATGATGCAATACATTTTCTAACTGATGTTATTTTTGTACTTGACTTATCATTGTTTTTGTTTATGATGAATCACAAAGGCAGGTATTATGAGATGTTGCTAGGATAGTTTCACTGAATATTTGACTACACCTAACATCAAGCCAACATGTAAGTACATGTAAGTAGGTAGGAATTTGCATTCATTGTATATACTATTTGCATTTCATGCTAGAATAGTTGTATTTCCATTTGTATATATGATTTCTTACTTGTATTTCATTTTTTCATATATCAACGAGGGGTGATATCACCACCCCAAATGATTATTGATCCCTTCTTTCGATATATAGAAGGTCACATGTCATACAAAATATGTTGAGGTTCTCATGCACTCTAGAGTGAGCACATGTCCTCGAGTTGGAGCCATATGTTATCCCCTATCCTAGGTATAACTAGGGATATTTTTTCTCGAGGGCCATAGGTCCTAGACATGGAGTACCGAGAGCCATATTGACTTGAGCTTGGCCCTGGAGGGCCCATCCTTTCTTCAGTGCCTCCCATCTATCAACAACAACAACATCCCTCACATCGACATGGTTTTTAAGTAGCAGTGGGTCTTTCTCCATGAGGTAATGAGTCTGGGTATCATGATATGTTTCACTCTAATTCTCAAAACATTTGAATATGTGAATTTAATTCTCCTTTTCTTCATGAAGTTTGCTTGGGCATTATTCCTTTCAAATTGACCATACCTGGGGGGGATGACAGAGTTCCCTAGCAAGTTGTTTCCCTTCGGGATGATTTTCCACTGGGTGGGTCTATGAAAGGTCATCATCCATTCCTTCCATACTTATCAATTTTCATCATTTTACCTTTCATCTATCCCCTACATTTGTTCAGGCATTGGGTTTTCCAAGCTAGTAAGGGTTGTACCTTGCCTTACGGGAAGAAGGGGTTAAAGGCCCAAAGGTTAAAAGTAGCAGGAAAAAGTTAAAATCCCAGATCAAACCTTGAGATACTTCACCCAGGGATCCCCGAGAAACGAATAAAATGCTTCTCAACAAGAAAAAGGGGTACCCATAAAATAAAATAAAACTCAAGACCTAGTTAGTGGATAAGGGGTCTCATCATGAGCCAGCCTATTAGGTCCATGGGAATGTAGCGGTATGACACTACTATTCATCTGGTCACCACGCCATGGTAGTGGATCTTGGTGGCATATCCAAGAGCAAGAGGGTCTCATCACGAGCCAACCTTATCATCTCTATGAAATG
This sequence comes from Picea engelmannii, assembly GCA_009831015.1. Lineage (NCBI taxonomy): Eukaryota > Viridiplantae > Streptophyta > Pinopsida > Pinales > Pinaceae > Picea > Picea engelmannii. The sequence continues at coordinate 1,115,628 of ML786908.1, read as the reverse complement.
CTTGTGGGTAACATTGTCACCACTGGTCACCACGCCAGGGAAGTATCCTCCATATTTTCTCTTGAAAGAAATAGAAATAAGAAGAAGATTAAAAAGGAAATGAATGGGCTAGGAAACAATTGCATCCATGATAAGGTGCAACTCACCCTCTACATAGGCACCCATAGGTAAGAACTACATTTACTTGTTATCACTACACCCCTTGCCTAAACATCCCCTACACCATCTCATGCATTTACATGACCTATATTGGTCTTCACCTGGAAACACCCCACACCTAAGGATAATTATTCCAATAGGACATCCTGATACCCTCTCCAAACTTGGATTGTTAAATAACATAACATCTTTAATGCACATGTTTTGGTAACTTGATTATTGGGTGTGATTGACATTGCTATGATATCTGTGACTTATGATCCCATGGAGGTTTTACTTGTTATTGTTGTAGGACCATGCTAAAAAGACATGTACATATGGGGAGATGATTAGATCGTACCTCCATAGGGATAAAATCTCACTAGATGGATGTTGAGACCCCAGCTAGGGGAAGAGGGATACGAGAGGCTTGCACCAGAGAAAGGATGTTCCACCAGAGGCACTTTGGTAGGCCTGAACCCTGGGGGGGTATTTCCATCCCACCATGATGTTTTCCCTTGAAGGCCCCTGATGTCATTATTTTGAGCCTTGATGTCATCCAGTTGAGAGTTTAGGCATGAGGACGACTTTGGTTGGAATGTGTGGAAGTTTCTGAGGCGTTTTGAGCCCCAACGTTTCACTTTGGAGGCTTAAAATTCCAAGAGGAGGCCCAATGTCACCCTAGTAAAGGAATGATGTCACCCTAAAAAGATAAAATTAGGGATTTTATTGTCAATTTTATGTAAAACTGGATTTTTGATGCAAACTGGCCATGTCGTCCTTTTTTGACCTAAAATGTAATTAAAGGTCATTTGTATTGTATAAATAAGGGAAACATATTTTATATTTTTCATCATATTTCACTGACACAAGTGTGAGGCTTGAAATTCGACCTCTTTTAAGGCTTATTGGCTGACCTAAGTGGTGCGCAACTCTTGGATGGAGCTTTTATTGATGATTTTTTGCATTTTCATGGTGGAAAGTCTTCAACTAGGGCTTGCGACTAGATTATTCTTGGTGAATGAAAGTAGAAACCTGCAATCATTGTTTCTTTGAATGGTTATGGTATATTTTGCTTTTCATTTATGACATTATGGAATTGTTAGTGTTAAACCCTAGGAAAAAATCACATGTTAGTGTCCTTCTCTTAATAGCTCTCCACCTACTTGATTTTGCTAGAAGACACCTCCATTGAAGAATATGCTAGATCCATAACTTTGTACCACTCTATCACTATTGCTTCATTAATATTTTATTCTATTTCAATCTTGACCTAAAGAAGAAGGAAATCCACTAGGTTCTAGGGTTACCTACTACCTAGTAGCTTTTTTCCTTCTAGGTTTTTGGATGATTGAGGCCTCAGGTTACTAACACCTCAACCATCCTTCCTCTTGTATTTAGCTCACTCATTATAATTTGTTTATGTTGGATTACTAAGAGGGGGTTTGAATCAATAATACAACAATATAATCCTTTTTAACCATAAAACGCAAGTGTTATATCAATGTAGCATTATCATCCAATAGTTTCAGAGTAAATAAACAATAGACAAATGAGAAATCATACACAAACAGAGTACACCAGTGGTTTTACATGGAAACCCAAATAGGGAGAAAACCACATAATGTTTTTTCTTATATGTCTTTAAGAATTACATTCATTGGAAGCACCAACTTCCTTTGTTTTCCAGCTGCAACGAGAAGGAGGCTCCAACCCCCTAGTTTCTCAGGCTACAACTTGAGGGAAGCTCCAACTCCCAATTCTCTGTATACAAACAGAAGGAGGCTACAACCCCCTATGTTCTCTGGCTATAACCGGAAGGTGGATAAAACCACTTTTCCTTTACCCATCCAACCTCCCTTTCGTAGAAGTAGAATGATGGAACCACTGTCACACTATTACTGTGAGATATACTATTGTAAACATGAACCAATAAACCTACACCAAACAACCTGTAACAACCTGTACCAAATAACCTATCACAACAACTTGTCTCATCAATATTATCAAACAAATCATATCTAGTCACCAAGATCAACCATCAAGACAACTCTCAACAATGTGCATCACAACAACTCATAATCATCACCAATATCAATATGTGCCTCTAACAATATACCAAGACAAGTTTTCTACATCATCCATAAACCATGTGTCAACAATAATACTAACAAGTGCCTTCAACCATGTACCAATTATGTACCAATAATGCATCAACTATGACTCATCAAGATGTACCAACACCATCAACTATACACCTCATGTATGTGTCAACTCATCAACTACTTGTCTAAACCATGTACACAACATGTACCTCAAAAAACATCCCTCATCAATTTCATCATACAAATATGATTTGTAACTCTGTAACATACCTAATGTATATGATCACATACCTACAAACCTTCTTTAACTTTAACAACAAGAGACTAGCATTTTCATCAAACTTTACTTTAGTCTCACATGACTAATTTTGGATTAGTCAACAAACCTAACTTGAAATAATCATAATATGTACTTGTAGTGTATAAAGATATGAAAATAGTACACAATTTTCTTCAGTATCTTTTATGCAATTCCTCCAGTTTTCACTACTTGGAACCTCTCAGAAAAGGAGTTATAGCAAAAATGGCATACCTTGTTGAATTATGGCTTATGTAAAGAGAGAACTTTTAGAGCATTCCCTGCACAAAATATTTGTTTTATCAATAGGAAAATGGAAAAAAGAATACTACAAACTATACTCTAACCAATACATTTAGTCTTACTGAATTTCAATCTTTTTTGAAGAAGTTATGACATTTTTACTCAAAACACCTATTTTAGACTCGTTTTGGGACTAGCCACAAATCCTATTTTCCACGGAGTGTAACTCCAAAATACAACGATACACAAGGTGAAATTTTTATGATAGCTACTTGGATATGCTTCCTCAACGACCTCCATATTTGGCGGTTTGAATCATTATATAAAAAATGTTATTACGAAAATGGTAAGATGCCCTGTAAATAACATACCTTAGAAAGCACCATCAAAAGAATATATCCTCCCTTGTATTTAGACCTTCTTTACTTCACCTTCCCTATGAAATTTTCCTTATATGTCCTTTCATTACCAAATCCACTTTTAGATATTCAATATGCTCAGGTGTGATTAAAATGAGAGACCCCTGCCTCTTATTTATACTTTTATGTAGCTTCCTCAAGGGGTTACCTTCTAACCATCTTAAACCACTTTCCTTATTTTAGGGATAACCCACTTCTAACCACTTGTCCACTTAGTAATTTCTCCATTAACTTTATTATTTAAATAATTTCTTTTGTATCTACTTTGAATTATAGTACACTCATCACTTCACTTTATTATTTAAATAATTTCTTCTTTGCAACCACTTTGACTACTTTGACCTTTTGGGGCTTCTAGATGACTCATAAGGGTTCTCCAACTTCACATGGCCATAAATCTCTAACTGTGAGGATTTATTTGATGTTCCACATACCACCGGAAATGGAATGACATGTACTATCCATCTATAATAGTCTTACCTTGAAATATATTAAAAGTAATATCATTATACATCAAACAAACTTGGGTCCATTACCCAAACCTTTGTGGTATCAGAATTCACTACCAGACTTTCTTCAAGGGTTGACATCAATGACAACCAATCCAAATAATCAATAGTATCCCCTAATATTTCCATTTCAAAAGTGACTCCATTTACCCTAAAGGCACTAGTTCACACCTTACAATTGATTGATTGATGAAAACAAACTTCAAACTATCTACTACAAGATCTCTACTAACCACTCCTAACCTTATATTAGGATAAATTACTAACTATATTGTTTTTGTTCCAAAATAAATCTACAACCATCTATAATAGAAGTAAAATCATATACAAGCAAGTGTTAGAGATGATTTTACATTGCCTTCTTTTCTTCTGACAAATACTAGTATATTGTCAATTTTAGGTTATCAGTTGGTCATTATTGATGCTTATTTAGGGCATAATTGTGAAGCTATCATTATATATACATTGTTGTTATAAATATTTATGTTTCTTAATATGTTATATCATCATATTTCTTTCACTCAAAGTCCATGGTTTTATGAAGAAATAACATCAATTGGTACTTGCAAACACTGTTTTTCTTGTTGTTTTGTTCTGGGCAGGTACACTTAAGAAAATATTTGCTTCATCTTAATAAAACCTTTGGGACTTTTTGATCAGAGTGACTTGTGAGAGGGGAAGAAATTTCTTCATACTATTAACTTTTCCTTCTCAAACCCCCAGGTCACTAGGGACGTCTCCTCTGGGCTACTACCACTAAATAGTAGAGGTGTCTTGTTTAGGTGACAGTGATAGGACAACCTCATGTTACGCCAATTTATTGTTCACTTTACTTTGGCTTTTGGGAAAGTACAAATTGCGCGATAACATTTTGGCACTGTTTCCAGGGAATGTTAAGTCAATTCTCCTCAAATATGATACTTTTCGGTAAGCCTTTCCTGAAAATCCATTATTTTACAAAACTTACCTAGCGACTCCACTGAGGTTGATCCCCTCATCCCTTTGATAATCCCTAGAAGGATTATCTAGAGACTCCACTAATAATTAAAATAAACATGACTTCTCAATGGGATCTAGGAAATTTTAAACCCTTGGATATGAGTAAAATACCAGGGTATCCTCAACGAATTCCTCCGAGGTATGAAAAATGGCTCCCTAAAGTCTCACGTAGTGATGAAGAGAATGTTAATAAACATGTTTGTGATTTTTATGTTTTCTTTCAACTTCACCCTATCAGTGACAATGTTGAAGACCTAGCAATGAAACTTTTCTCTGCTACTCTTCATGATAATGCCAGGAGATGGTATGATGACCTCCCTAATGCTAGTATTACATCCATGGATCAATTAGAAGAGTTTTTATTCGAAAAATGGGATCCTTGTGTTTTTCTAAAAAAAACTTAATCACATGAAGAAGAGTAAGAATGCAATTGTTACAAATTTTCATGATAAATTTGAAAGGGTGTTACAACAGATCCCAGTAAGCCATCACCTGTCACACGACTTTATTTTTTTTCTTTACACCAAAGCCTTTACAGGAAAAATAAGTTTCGCTATCAAAGATGAATCTCCTAGAACAATCCGATAAGTTTATAACATAGCTACAAAAATTGAATCCAACATATCATCATTCAAAGAACAATCCTTTATTATAGAATTCAAGTTTTGTGAGCCCAAAAAAACCCCAGATATTCCCAAGAGATTACCCTCCCTTGAGACATCTATTTAAGAAACCATGAAATATTTAGAACAAGACATTAGTCAACAAGAGGTTGAGGAAAGGGGTCTTGATGAAGGTTACCAATCCCATGGGGAGGAACAAGAATCTACTCATGCTTCTAGCAAGGATAAGGAGGACCTGGTTGAAGAGAGAGAGCCTAAAGGTATTAAACATAATGATGAAGAATTAATATGTTCTCTTCCCTCTGATCAAGCCATCCCAAATCGTATTTTTCCTTCACAAGAAGGATGAGGTTATTCCCTTTCCTTTTCAGGATTTTGATAACACCTTACTCTATGATTCGAAGAGTGAAGGAGAAATGGAATTCTTGGGTAAGATAGATCCTCCCTGTTGTAAATTTGAAGATGTAGAGGAAATTCAGGCGGATGAGACAATGATTCATACTCTTCCATTTGATGAATTTATCCAAATCCTTGAAGCTCCCTCACAAGAAGAAGTTCCCTTTCCAAAATTTTGATAATACTTTATTTTATGATTTGGAAAGTCAAGAAGTATTAGAGGATCCCTTGGATGTTTTAAGCCCTTCATGTTAGGATAAATTTGATGACTATGTTGATAATATTGATGAATTCATACATGTCGAAAAGTGTAAATGGGATGTGATTGGATATGGCGGGGATCCCATTTACTACATTGAGGGTCATTTCCAAAATTGTCCTTTATGACTATCATATGAGGTTACTAATAATTTTGACATTTGGAAACAAGGAGATGATATGATTACAAACCTTTTTTAGACACCCAAGGATGACCTGGTCTTATGTTCTCATAATTATTTTTGGTCGTACCTTGAGGATTTGGATGAATATTCCTTTGATCACTTGGACTTATTTCATGAAGAATATTATGAACCACTGTTGTGCTCGGATATTGATAAAGGTGAGTAAATTTCTTGCCCAAATAAGGATACTTATGACAATGGTTTCTAGTTCACTTTGACTATTTTATCTCATTGTGTCACTAAATATGTAGTTGGGAAGCATTCCCTTTATCTTAAGTTTTCTTTGGGGCAAATATTACTTTTCAATTTCAAGGGTAGGTTGAATACCTCAAGAATAAGTTTGTTATCTCAATCCACCAACCTTCCCTTAATAAATTGTCAGTCATCCCATAATTACTTTCTAGTTACCTCCAAGACCTCATATTGTGAAGACATCCAAGGTGGCCAACATTCAGACTCTTTGAGTCAGTCGATTGAACCTTTGATTTTTCACGATCCCTTTCTGAGAGGGATTGAGAAATTTCCCAATGGTGTGAATTGGCATTTTTTTTTCCCTCCCGCCCTCCTCCATGAGCTAATCTTTATGATTTCCAATGATGCAGTACATTTTATAACTCATGTTTTTCTTTTTATTGACTTATCATTGTTTTGGTTTATGATGAAGCACAGAGGCAGGTATTATCAGATGTTGCTAGGATGGTTTCACTGGATATTTGACTACACCTAGCATCCAACCAACAGGTAAGTATAGGTAAGTATGTAGGCATTTGAATTCATTGTATATACCATATGCATTTCATGCTAGAATATATGTATTTCCATTTGCATATATGATTGCTTACTTGTATTTCATTGTGTCATATATGAGACAGGCGTGATATCACCACCCCAAATGATTACTGATAATTGCTTTCGATATCTAGCATGTCACGGGTCATACCAAATATGTTTAGGTTCTCATGCGCTCTACGGTGAGCACATGTCCCCGAATTGGAGCCAGATGTTATCCCCTATCCTAGGGATAAGTAGGGATATTATGTCTCGAGGCCCACAGGTCCTAGACATAGAGTATCGATAGCCATATTTACTTGAGATTGGCCATGGAGGTCCCATCCTTTATTCAGTGTCTCCCATCTATCAACAGCCGCAACATCCATCCCATTGGCCTAGTTCTGAAGTAGTAGGGGGTCTTTGTTAATACCTAATATTGTCTCATCACCCCTTAATTGGGGCATATTATATTAGTAATTTTATTTTATTTATGTAGGCTTTAGTCCATTAGATGTAATTATACCTCCTAGTCTCCTATATATACCAAGGAGACATTTTCATTTTGAATCATCTTGGACTTGAACATTTAAGTGGGGTAAAAGGAGGTTGACCCCTCTAAGAGGATTATTATCTAAAATTATCTCTTTTTCAAGGTGTTGAGTATTTTTTCTGAGGTTTTTCTATGCTATATTGATATTTGGTTCTTAACATATGGTATCAGAGCTAAAGGTCTTGGGGTTTCGCTGCTACATCTGAGACACCTTGGAATTTTTGTTATAATTTGTTTTCTACAACGTTTCAGAAGGAACAACTGGGAGGATATTTAGTAGACAGATGAAGGTACATTTGGTTCAAAATTTATCTCATGAGGCCTTATACTTTCAGAGATACAACCTGTACAAGATAGGGTTCTGGAATCATCCTAAACTGAGTCATTGTGGAATTTTAGCTATAAAAACGTTTCTCTAACATTTCAAACCCTGAAATCTGGAGGATATCTACAAAACGTAGTAAGGTATCTATGGTAAAAATTTCAACTTATGTGTCATCTTAAATGTTTATATACACCCTATGTAAGATAGGGTATCTGACTAGTCCTATTGACTAGTCGCAAGAAGGTGTTCCACGTAAAACAATCATAACTTCTTCCTAGAGTATCCAAATTGAGTGGGACTAGTTTCATTGGATCGTGGACAATCTATAGTATTCCTGGTGTATGTTTTAGAATTTATATCAATTATTTTGTGTGGGGCACGCTATACAAGTGAGATCTCCTGGAAAGGACAAAACTCGACAAGTTGTGGGGAAGTTACGATAAATTCCACTTAGTACATCCAATTTTGATCAGGCATGTGGCATTGTAGAGAAGAAATATCAGAGAAGTACATAAAATAAAGTTTCTTACCCAGAAGGGATGAAACTTGGGAGATACAATAGAAGAAATATTGTCTAGCAGAACCACCTCAAAATAAAGGTTCAAAATTGATACTTGGCCAACATGCCACTAAGAAAAGGAACTTCTACACCAAATAGGCCTCCAGAAAATCCTACTTGGACTCTTGATGAAGGTGAAGAAATGCGTAGGGACATAAATGAACTACAAAAGAAGATGGATTCAATGGAATCTAAGTTGGATACTAAGATGGATTCAATGGAAGCTAAGTTGGATACTAAGATGGATGGTTTAAATGGGGAGATCATGGAAGCATTGAAAAAAATTGTAACAGAGAAGACACCTGAAAGTGAAAATGCATCCCATGAAATTCATGATGAGGACACAAGGAAGGTGAATCAAGAATGTAGAAACTCCAACTTTGGTTTGAAGACCAACCACGTTCCTAAGATTGATATAAGGAAGTTTGATGGCAAGGACCCAATCACATGGATACTTCAGATGGAGCAATTCTTTGATCTCCATAATGTGCCACATACACAAAAGGTACGAAATGCTTCTTTTTATTTAGAATCTAATCAATTTGTATGGTATCGATGGCTTTGTTCTCACAAATCACTCATCACTTGGACAATTTTCATGGATGAAATGATAACACATGATGAGGATACAAGGAGAAATACCTTCTTTAGCCAATTGATAAATCTCAAGCAAAAGGGTTCAACTATCGAGCACATTGAGAACTTCCAAAGATTGAATATAAAGGTAACTGATATTCCAGATGAGCACTTGATTGATGTCTTCATAGGAACTTTAAAGGATAACATTCAACATGAGTTTCTCCTTCGGGAACCCAAATCATTGGAGAATGCATTTAAGGTGGCAAGAAATGTTGAAATTAAAAATATGGCTATGGCTACTAGAAGGACCAATCTTAACATCTATAGAGAGAACTGTTATCCCTGTTTTCTAGGGATAACTAGGAGATCATGTCTCGAGGCCCACATGTCCTAGACATGGAGTACCGAGAGCAGGATTGACCTGAGCATGGCCCTGGAGGGCCCATCCTTCTTCTTCTTCGCTAGATTTGTCCTGTCAGCAGCAACAACATCCATCACCAACAGCTTGGACTTGCATCAAATAAGACTCTTTCTCCATGAGGTAATTGGTCCAGGTATCATGGTATGTGTCATGTTTGATCGTTATAACTTTATTATATATGCATCAGATTACTTACATTTATGACAACTACTTGGACCTTACACTAACCCACTTGACCATTGTTGGGGGGATTAATGGGATGCCATAGCAAGCTAGTATCCATGAGTTTTTGTTAGCCACCAGGGGGGATTTGAAGATCCATCGTCCGCTCCCACCATACAATCATTTTACATCTTATCTCCCATACATCCATCCCATTCCCCTAGTCCGAGCATTAGGATGACCTATTTGAGGGATTGCACTTTGTCCTGTGGGAAGAAGGGGCTAAAGGCCCAAGGGGTAAAAGCAACAGGTAAAAGATAAAATCCATAGGGAATAAAACCTAGAGATGCCTTGCCCAGGGATCCCCAAGAAGGCAATAAATGGCCTCTCGATAAGAGACAAAGGGGACCCAAAGAAAAATAATAAAACAAGACCTAACAAAGAGGATGGGAGGTCTCATCACGAGCCGACCCATTATGTTCATAGGTATCTAGCGGTATGACATTGCCATCATCTAGTTACCACGCCAGGGCAATGACCTTTGGTTGCATGGCCAAGGGAAAGGGGGTCTCATCATGAGCCAGCCTTATCATTTCTGCGAAAATACTAGTGGGTAACACTATCATCTCTAGTCACCATGCCAAGGCAGTGTCCTCTGGTCAGACCTTGAAGTAAAAGGAAAGAAGGAAAGACTAAAGGCAATAAGGGGCTTGGAAAAAACTACATCCATGACAGGTATAGCTCGCCTCCTACAAAGGCACCCACGGACAATACCTTCCCCCAGTCTTCACTATCACTGGACATCCTTAGACCATATCACTTCATGTTACATGGCTTGAATAATCTTCTTTAGAAACTCTCTTCTTCTTATGGATGCTAGCCCAATAGGTTATTCTGTCTCTTCCTTCAACTTTGTATAGTAGTTCAGTGTATTGTCTTTGAGCTATTAGATGATATGCTAGGGGTTTTATGCATGTATTTGATAAATTTAATGATGAGATATGATTGACATTGCTATGCTCCCAAGGACTAATGAGCCCATGGAGGGAGAATTTTTTGATGTGCAGGACCATGCCCGATGGACAGGTACCAGTGGATTGGTACACATGGGGAGATGATTAGCTCAGACCTCCATGGGGCTGAAGAGCCCATCAGATGGTTGTTGGCATGGCAGAGATAGGAAAATGTTATGATGAGCCTTTGAACATGAAGAAATAAGGACGTTCCACCCAGGACACTTTGGTTGAGCCCAACCTAGGGGGGATCACCCACTTCAGATGGAACGTTTTCCCCTTGATGGAGAGGACGTCACCTAGGAGAGTTGGACGTTACCTTGAGTGTGTGGCAGTGTGATGAGGTTACTGGCACGTGTGGCAGCTTGGAGGAGCCATGAAAGGGCTAACGTCTAACTTCTGGATGCTGGATATGCCCAAAAAGGGCCAACGTCTCCCTCAGAAGGGCTTGGCATCCCACCTTTTGCTCATTTTATGGCATTTATCTAGTGTATAATGTAAAAACAGTGAAAATTTTGTAGTCAGCCTTGTCATCTATTTTAATGACCTATTTTGTAATTGAAAGGTCGTGGATTGATATATATTGAGGATGCCTTTCTCTCATTTGAACATAACACAACTCACTCTCTTATGAGATTTCAATACTTGCGCCCTATATTGGGTATTTTTGGTGTTTTAAGTGAGGCTCTACTCTTGGAGGAGGATTTCTCTTGGCATTTATGGCATTTCTCTCATGGAAGTTTTATAATTGGGGTTTGATTATGCTTTCTTCATGACATGTAAGTGAATTTTTCATGCAAAACTTCTTAAGTGAATGGTTGTAGGCTTAATTTCTTACATTTTGCTATTATATTGCTGAATCTTTAAAAACCTAGGTAGCAAGCACACAAGTAGGTCATTGCTATATGTCCCCATGTTGAGAAATAGTTTCCATCCATTGGAAGAAGAAGATATAGCCTAGTCATTGCTACACTTTTCATTCCTTTTTTTGAGATAGTTTTGAAGTTATAGGTTGAAAAGAGGATACGTCCTAGGCCTAGTTGCACTACACCTAGGGTTTCACCTTCTAGGGTTTGAAGGCCTTGCTTTTTCAACACCTTCTCCCTTAAATTTATTCTTTGAAGCTAGCTGTTTTTCGAAGTGTATTTAGAGAAGGAGGAAGGAGCACGAGGCCTTGCTTAAGCAACACCGTAGTGAGCCTCCTTCCCCTAGGGTTTTGATTCTAGGGCCCTTCCATTGCATCACCTCGGAACCCTACCTTCCAGTCTCTAAGTGTGAATCCTCCCAATACTCTTGCCCTTGCTTTGACTCCATTTACCCTAAGGCACTAGTAATTTCTCCAACGTTGAGCTTTTAGTGTATAAAATCATCTTTCAAACTTTAATTTTTTTTGAAACCCTAACTAACCCTAACGCTGCTAACCTAAGCTAACGTCATACTTGATGCATCAAGCTTTTTGACTAATAAATAAGCAATTAAATGATGACGTCAAGCATTTAATGAACAAGTCGTTGATTGGATATACTATAGGCTTGGTCATTTTGGTAGATATTGATGAATTGGTGATCTTTCATAGGCTATTTAGCATAACGTTGTCTTCATCTTATCTATTACATTGCTTATTGAATGAAATCAGATAGTTAAGAAGTACTAACCCTTTGAGTTATAGCCTGCAAATATACATATTGTGTTGTTATTATCTTGTTCCGGTAGGTGTTTTCAATGGGGAATTCACTTCTTTATTGGCTGATTAGCCGGGCTATCTGATATTGGTGGTAACCTGCAAAGAGGGAAATCTTAATACTTGACCTTGTATCCATTGCCTCTTCAAACCCCAGGTTACCGGGGACGTCTCCCCTGGGCTAACCTCCCTAAACAGAAATAACCTCCCCATCGAGGTGACATTGGGTGGGGACGGTTTATGTTACACCAGTTTGTCCTCTTTCCTATAGCCTGTGACCTTCAATACAAACTGCTCGATAACATTTTGGCGTCGTTACCGGGGATACTGAGTCAATCTTCCTCAACGACAAATCCTTTGGTAAGCCTTGCCTCAAAGACCTTTCTCTTGCAAGCTTACCTAGCGACTCCACTAAGACTTTATTCCCCTATTCTTTGATATTTTGAGGAAAACTATCTGGTGAATCCACAAACCAAAAGGAGGTTCAATAATCCTCCTCTAGCCTTCAGAAGGAAGCCTCTTGCAAATTCACCTATTGTCAAGTCACTTTTTGGAAAGAGACTTCCTTTAAACATGTCCACTTCTTAGACTGGTACTACAAACCCAGTCAACAATCAGAGACAATGGTCATCTACTTTGTTGAATCCATTAGACATGTCAGCCATACCTGGCTACCCTATGCAAATGACACCCAAATATGAGAAGTGGTTGCCTAAGTTTACCGACACTGATGCCACTAGTGTCGAAGAGCATATGAGTAACTTCTGGGCATTTTTTTAGCTTCACCCCATTAGTGATGATGCTGAGGACTTGGTCATGAAGTTATTCTTTGCTACCCTTTATGATGCTGCAAGACGTTGGTATCTTGGCCTACCTGATGGAAGCATCAAAACCATGGATAGAATTGAAAAAATATTCCTCAGAAGGTGGAGTATCAAAGAAGATCCGAACATGCTGCTCACCCGACTAAATATCCTTGCTAAGCATGAGAACGAATCCATTCAATAATTTCATACCAAGTTCAAAGAATTACTCCAACGAATTCCCCCAAACCACCATCCGAAAGATGATTATCTTGTTCACATTTATACTAGATCTTTCAGTGCCCAATTAGGCTATCTTCTTAGATACAAATACCCTCAATCCATTCAAGAATCCCAATAGCTCGCAACCAAGACTGAAGGAAATCTTCTTTCATCCAAGATTGAGCCTTTTGCTAACCCTAGGGGGAGAATAGCAAGCCGAAAGTGGTACACAATGTTGAGCCCACTTCAGATCTCTACACCAGTATCAGTAAGATACAAGCTTCAGTGGATAGCATCATGAAGAATCAAGAAGAAATGATGAACCAGATCGTTAGACTTGAAAAGTCCCAGACCCAGGCACCTAGACCACCATTCAAAGGGCCATTCCAAAAAGGGAACCAAACTTACAAGCTGAAGAATGAAAATGAATTCCCAAATACTCTGGCCCCTACAAATGTTGCTGATGAAAATCCCTGGTGTCTAGAATGCAGCGAAGCACATTGGGAGAATGAGTGTCCTTATAATGCCAACTAGCAGCAAGTCAGCAATCTTGACTGCCTTTCGAGATTTCCTCAAATAAATATAACTGATATACAACATCAACAAGCCCTAAAGGAAGCAGCCAGAGTAGCAAGATTAGCAATAATTAACAACTTGGACTAGGAGTCACGAGAAAAGCTTAAAAATCAAGAAGTCCAAGTATACCGGAGAAAGAACCCGAAGCAACCTGCAGTTGATCAGCCAAAATCTCCTGAGGTTCTTCCTCCCAAGACATCCAAAGCTAATAAGATTACCCTTGATTTTGATTTTGAAGGATCTTTATCGAAGATGCATGTGAATGTTCCCTTAAAAGAAGCAATTAAGGTCCCTTCTATTAAAGAACGCTTCAATACCTTCTTTTTGGGAACGACTGAGCCTATGGACCCCCCGATTATGCTGCAAGCTGACCATTTTAGGATCCAGTATGGTGAAAATCCACCTTTCTTCATGACTCTTATGATGAACAATAAATACCTTAACAATTGCATGCTGGATACAGGTGCTAGTGCAAACATGATGTCTCTTAAAGTCATGCAGCAAATGGGCCTAAAAGTAACCAGTCCTTACGGAAATGTGTGCGGATTCGAATCCAAAGCAATACCCACACATGATGTTGTTGAAAATGTCGAAGTGCAATTGAAAGAATTCCCCGAGAAGACCGTTCACATAGATATTATAGTCGTCGATGTCCCGCATGTGTGGGGAATGCTTTTGTCTAGGAAGTTTGGTGTGATGATAGGCGGGTCCCTTGAGATGGATCTCACCTTTTTGTGGTTTCCTTTGAAAGATGGAACAACTGGACGCTTACTCAATGTGCTGATAACTGGAAACCATGTGCAAGATGTCGTTCCTCCTGTAAATGAAGCGTAGAAAGATGTGATGAAAACTCTTCAAGAATATTCTCCAAAAGATATGCCAATTTCTACAGAAGAAGACTTTGACCAGATTGAGTGGCCCAAGAATAAGGAATATCACCAACTCCTAGATCAGTTTCGGAACAAAGAGGTAGGTATGGTGAAGATATTGAAAATACAAAAGAATGAAGAAGACGCGCTAATCCATCTGTCCCAACAGGAAGTCTTTACACCAGAAGCCCACCCACCTCCCTTAGTACAGTACACTAGGGTTGTTCAAGGAACAACCAGACACAAGATCTGAAAATACAAGGAGTGGGAGTTGGTATGGATGTGGGATACTTAGAAAGGAGAGCCAACTAATGTAAAAGGAAGTACATAGTCATGGCTTGGACCTTTCAAGGTCAGAATGGAATCAGTGGATAACTCGTACTACTTGTCCACCCTGGAAGGAAGAAGACACCTATTACCCATCAACAGATGCCTCCTCAAACCCCACCAAGGTGGTGGGACATGAATGTAAAGGTAAGTATGAGTAGGTAGGCATTTTCCGTGTATTATACCATCTGCATTTCATTTTTGTTTCCTCATATTCATTTTGATTGCTTTATTTCATATGTACACATGTTATATTTTGTGGGGTGGCAATACCACCCCACCTTTGTTGCTGATGTATCTTTTCGAGTGTGAGCAGGTCTATAGGTTTATGCCAGAGATGTTGAGGTTCTCATGCTCTCTACGGTGAGCACATGTCCCCAATTTGGAGCTAGATTTTATCCCCGTTTTCTAGGGATAACTAGGAGATCATGTCTCGAGGCCCACAGGTCCTAGACATGGAGTACCGAAAGCAGGATTGACCTGAGCATGGCCCTAGAGGGCCCATCCTTCTTCTTCTTCATCAGATTTGTCCTATCAGCAGTAGCAGCATCCATAACCATCGACTTGGAGTTGCATCAGAGAAGACTCTTGCTCCATGAGGTAATTGGTCCAAGTATCATGGTATGTGTCATGTTTGATCGTTATAACTTTCTTATATATTCATCAGATTCCTTACATTTTTGAAAATTGCTTGGACCTTACACTAACCCACTTGACCATTGTTGGGGGGATTAACGGGATGCCCTAGAAAGCTTGTATCCATGGGTTTTGGTTAGCCACCAGGGGGGATTTGAAGAGCCATCGTCTGCTCCCACCATACAATCATTTTACATCTTATCTCCCATACATCCATCCCATTCCCCTAGTCTGGGCATTAGGATGACCTATTTGAGGGATTACACTTTGTCCTATGGGAAGAAGGGGCTAAAGGCCCAGGGGGTAAAAGCAGCTGGTAAAAGATAAAATCCATAGGGAGTAAAACCTAGAGATGCCTCGCCCAAGGATCCCCGAGAAGGCAATAAAAGGCCTCTCGATAAGAAACAAAGGGGACCCAAATAAAAATAATAAAACAAGACCTAACAAAGAGGATGGGAGGTCTCATCATGACCCCGCCCATTATGTTCATAGGTATCTGGTGGTATGACATTGCCATTATCTAGTTACCACGCCGGGGCAATGACCTTTGGTTGCATGGCCAAGGGAAAGGAGGTCTCATCATGAGCCAGCCTTATCATTTATACAAAAATACTAGTGGGTAACAATGTCAGATCTAGTCACCATGCCAAGGAAGTGTCCTCTGGTCAGACCTTGAAGTAAAAGGAAAGAAGGAAAGAATAAAGGCAATAAGGGGATTGGAAAAAACTGCATCCATGACAGGTATAGCTCGCCTCCTACAAAGGCACCCACGAACAATACCTTCATCTGGTCTTCACTATGACTGGACATCCTTAGACCATATCACTTCATGTTACATGGATTGAATAATATTCTTTGGAAACTCTCTTCTTCTTATGGATACTAGCCCAATAGGTTATTTTGTCTCTTCATTAAACTTTGTATAGTAGGTCAGTGTAATGTCTTTGAGCTATTAGATGATATGCTAGGGTTTTTATGCATGTATTTGATAAATTTAATGATGAGATATTATTGACATTGCTATGATCCCAAGGACTAATGAGCCCATGGAAGGCGAAGTTTTTGATGTGCAGGATCATGCCCGACGGACAGGTACTAGTGGACCGGTACACATGGGGAGATGATTAGCTTGGACCTCCATGGGGCTGAAGAGCCCATCAAATGGTTGTTGGGATGGAAGAGACAAGACAATGTTATGATGAGCCTTTGCACATGAATAAAGAAGGATGTTCCACCTAGGACACTTTGGCTAAGCCCGACCTAGGGGGGATCACCCACTTCAGATGGAACATTTTCCCCTTGATGGACAGGACGCCACCTAGGAGAGTTGGATGTTACCTTGAGCGTGTGGCAGTGTGATGAGGTTATTGGCACATGTGGCAGCTTGGAGGAGCCCTGAAAGGGCTAACGTATGACTTCTGGATGCTGGATATGCCCAAAAAGGTCCAACGTCTCCCTCATAAGGGCTTGACGTCCCACCTTTTGCTCATTTTATGTCATTTATCTAGCATTTAATGTAAAAACAATGAAAATTTTGTAGTCAGCCTTGTCGGTTGTTTTAATGACCTATTTTGTAATTGAAAGTTCATGGATTGATATATATTGAGGATGTTTTTCCCTCATTTGAACATAACACAACTCACTCTCTTGTGAGATTTCAATACTTGTGCCCTATCTTGGGTATTTTTGGTGTTTTAAGTGAGGCTCTACTCTTGGAGGAGGATTTCTCTTGGCATTTATGGCATTTCTCTCATGGAAGGTTTATAACTAGGGTTTTATTATGCTTTCTTCATGACATGTAAGTGAATTTTTCATGCAAAACTTCTTAAGTGAATGGTTGTAGGCTTAATTTCTTACATTTTGCTATTATATTGCTGAACCTTTAAAACCCTAGGTAGAAAGCACACAAGCAGGTCAATGCTATATGTCCCCATGTTGAGAAATAGTTTCCAGCCATTGAAAGAAGAAGATATAGCCTAGCCATTGCTACACTTTTCATTCTTTTTTCTGAGCTAGTTTTGAAATTATAGGTTGAAAAGAGGAGACGTCCTAGGCCTAGTTGCACTACACCTAAGGTTTCACTTTCTAGGGTTTGAAGGCCTTGATTTTGCAACACCTTCTCCCTTAAATTTATGCTTTGAAGCTAGCCGTTTTTCCAAGTGTATTTAGAGAAGGAGGAAGGAGCACGAGGCCTTGCTTAAGCAACACCAGAGTGAGCCTCCTTCCCCTAGGGTTTTGATTCTAGAGCCCTGCCATTGCAGCACCTTAGAATCCTACCTTCTAGTCTCTAATTTTGAATCCTCCCGAGACTCTTGCCCTTTCTTTGACTCCATTTACCCTAAGGAACTGGTAATTTCTCCAACGTTGGGCTTTTAGTGTATAAAATCATCTTTCAAACTTTAATTTTTTTCTAAACCCTAACTAACCCTAATGCTGCTAACCTAGGTTGATGTCATACTCGACGCAACAAGATTTTTGACTAATAAATAAGCAATTAAATGATGACGTCATGCATTTATTGAACAAGTCGTTGATTGGATATACTATAGGCTTGGTCATTTTGGTATATATTGATGAATTGGTGATCTTTCATAGGCTATTTAGCAGAACGTTGTCTTCATCTTATCTATTACACTGCTTATTGAATGAAATCAGATAGTCAAGAAGTACTAACCCTTTGAGTTATAGCCTGCAAATATACATATTGTGTTGTTATTATCTTGTTCCGGCAGGTGTTTTCAACAGGGACTTCACTTCTTTATTGGCTGATTAGTCGAGCTATCTGATACTGGTGGTAACCTACGAGGAGGGAAATCTTAATACTTGACCTTGTATCCATTGCCTCTTCAAACCCCAGGTTATCGGGGACGTCTCCCTTGGGCTAACCTCCCTAAACAGAAAGAACCTCCCCATCAAGGTGACATTGGGTGGGGAAGGTTCCTTTTACATCAGTTTGTCCTCTTTCCTATAGCCCGTGGCCTTAAATACAAACTGCGTGATAACAAGAACAATGCTCCTTCTTCTAAAACACCTCAACCTACAAGGTTGACACCTCAACAATTGGAGGAAAGAAAAGAAAAAGGTTTATGCTTTAATTGTGACAGCAAGTACAGTAAGGGACATAAGTGTGGTGAGAAGAAATTATTCTACATATATTGTGAAGAGGAAGAAGAAGAAGAACAAGAACCATCTCAAGATGAAAACATAGAAGCAATTCCATCTAAAGAGTTGACTCACATGATATCGTGTAATCCATTCTCTGGAATTAGCACTCCTCAAACCCTCAAGATTGAAGGATACATAAAAGAGAAAAAGGTAATAGTCCTAATTGATTATGGCAGTACTCATAATTTCATTCACTATAAATTAGCCAAAGATTTCAATTGCTTTGTATATCCAGTGCCAGAGTTTCAAGTAATGATTGCAG
>ML786908.1:1082346-1095164 GCA_009831015.1 Picea engelmannii | reverse complement strand
GGAAAGGACTTACACAAACCCATTTATGAGAAGGAAATGATGGCAATACTACATGCATTGAAGAAATGGTGTCCTTACCTAATAGGTAGGCACTTCAAGGTCCAAACAGATCATGATAGTCTTAAATACTTCTTGGGACAAAGACTATCTTCAGAAGAACAATAAAAATGGGTAACCAAGATATTGGGTTATGATTTTGAAATCGTCTATAAAAGGGGAAGAAAATTTTTGTGGCATATGCACTCTCAAGAAAGGATGAAGATGTTGAGGCCTTTCTCTGTGCTATCTCGATCATCCAACCCGATTGGATAATAGAAGCAAGGGATGAATGGAAGAATGAAAAAAAAGTGTGGACTCTCATTCAAAGGTTGCAGCAAGATTCCAGTGCATCGAATACATTTACATGGAAAAATGATTCACTATGGTAAAAAGATCGCTTATATTTATGTAATAACTCCCAACTCAAACAAAAGGTACTATTTGAATTGCACACCTCTCCAGTAGGAGGGAACTCGGGATTTTTGAAAACTTACCATAGAGTCAAGAAAGTTTTTTTTTTAGGATGGCCTTAAAACTAATGTTCAAATATTTGTGGTAGAATGTTTGGTTTGCCAAAAAAAATAAGGTGGAAACAATTAAGACCCCAGGTCTTTTACACCCATTATCCATCCCAAGTTAGCGTTGGGAGAAGGTTTCCATGGATTTCATCATAGGGTTACCAAATTCTGAAGGAAAGAGTGTCATCATGGTGATTGTTGATAGAATGACTAAGTAAGCACAATTTTGTGCACTCTCTCATCCCTTCAAAGCTAGTACAGTTACCACTACATTCATGGAGACAGTTCAAAAGCTACATGGCATCCCCAAGATTATTGTAAGTGACAGAGATCCCATCTTCACTTGACATTTTTGGACGGAATTTTTTTCTTGTTTGGGTACTCAATTGGCTCATAAATCATCCTATCATCCTCAAATGGAGAAACCGAGACAGTAAACAAATGTCTGGAAGGATACCTTCATTGCTTTGTCTCTGATAAAAAAACACAATGGTTCAAATGGTTACCCTTGGCAGAATGGTGGTATAACACTTCCTTTCATACTGCAACAAAAATGACACCATTTATGGCACTTTATGGATACCACCCTCCGTCCATCAATTCTTCTCTAAAAGAAAAATATAAGGTTCAAGCAGTGGAAGATCACATCGAGAATCAACAAGTTCTCCAAATCTTAAAGGACAACCTGACCATGGCACAGAATCGCATGAAACAACAAGCAGATCAACATCATAGTGAAAGAAGTTTTGAAGTAGGGGATTGGGTGTTTTTAAGACTACAACCATACAAAAAGATGTCCCTCAAGCAAGACAAGAAGGATAATAAATTATCACCAAAGTACTATGGCCCTAATAAGGTGTTGCAAAATATTTGTACTATGGCATACAAATTGGAGCTGCCTGCATCTTCACGCGTACACTCATTTTTCCATGTTTCATGCTTAAAGAAGGTTATAGGTGACAAGATCCTAGTTCAAACTATATTTCTAGAACTTGACAAGGAAGGAAAAATCATATTCGAGCCTGAATCCATCACTGACACAAGAATTCGCGAGTTGAGGAATAGATCCATTTCAGAGTATCTCATTAAATGGAGGAAACTATCGGCTAAAGATTCCACTTGGGAAGATGAGTCTTTTATACAGAAGAATCCAGAGTTACTCAAGCATTGTAGAAAACACTTGTCTCAAGGGGAGGGGCATGTTAATCCCTAATATTGGCTCATTACCCCTTAATTGGGGCATATTATATTAGTAATGTTATTTTATTTATGTTGGCTTTAGGCCATTAGTCGTAATTATACCTCCTAGTCTCCTTTATATACCAAGGAGACGTTTTCATTTTGAATCATCTTAGACTTGAACATTTAAGTGGGGTAAAAGGAGGCTTCCCCCTTGAAGAGCCTTATTATCTGAAATTATCTCTTTTTCAAGGCGTTGAGTACTTTTTCTTAGGGTTTTCTATGCTATATTGATATTTGGTTCTTAACAATCTTGCTCCATGAGGTAACGAGTTCAAGTATCATGGTATGTGTCACTCTGATTATCAAAACATCTAAATATTTTCATTTAATTCTCTTTTTCTTCATGAAGTTTTCTTGGACATTATTCTTTTTAACTTTCCCATACCTAGGGGGGATGATAGAGTGCCCTAGCAAGTTGTTTCCCTTAGGGATGAGTTTCCACTAGGTGGTTCTATGAAATTTCATCATCCATTCCTTCCATACTTATCACGTTTCATCATTTTCCCTCTCATATATCCCCTACATTGGTTCGGCCATTGGTTTTTCCAAGCTAGTAAGGGTTGTACCTTGCCTTGTGGGAAGAACAGGCTAACGGCCCAGAGGGTAAAAGTAGCTGGAAAAGTTAAAATCCAATATCAAACCTTGATATAATTCTCCCAGGGATCCTCAATAATGCAATAAAAGGATTCTCAGCAAGAAAAAGGGGGGACCCATAAAATAAAATAAAACTCAAGACCCGGTTGCTAGATAGGGGGTCTCATCATGAGCCAACCTATTAGGTCCATGGGAATGTAGTGGTATGACACTAATATTCATCTGGTCACCACACCAAGGTAGTGGCTCTTGGTGGCATATCCAAGATAAAGGGGGTCTCATCACGAGTGAACCTTCTCATCTCCGTGAAATGTTTGTGGGTAACATTGTCAACACTGGTCACCATGCCAGGGAAGTGTCCTCCAGATATTCTATTAAAAGAAAAATAAACAATCCAAATATTAAAAATGTATTGAATGGGCTAGGAAACAATTGCATCCATGACAAGGTGCAACTCACCCTCTATAGAGCCACCCACAGGTAAGACCTACATTTCCCTGTTATCATTGCACCCCTTCCCCAAACATCACCTACATCATATCATGCATTTACATCACCTAGATTGGTATTCACCTAGAAACATCGCACACCTAAGGATAATTATCCCAATAGGACATTCTGATACCCTCTCTAAACCTGGATTGTTAGATAGCATAATGTCTTTGAGAACTTGTCTAGGAAAATGGGGGTTTAATGCACATGTTTGGGTAACTTGATTATTGGATGTTATTGACATTGCTATGATCCATGTGACTTATGTGTCCGTGCAGGGTGTACTTTTTTTTCTTTGTAGGACCATGCCCGACGGACATGTAATATGGGGAGATGATTATCTTGGACCTCCATAGGCCTAAAATCCTACCAGATGGATGTTGAAACCCCAACCAAGGGCAGATGGATACTAGAGGCTTGCACCAGAGAAAAGGAAGGAATTTCTACCAGAGGCACTTTGGAAGACCTAGACCAAGGGGGGTCTTGCCCTCCCACCATGACACTTTCCCTTGAAGTCCCCTGAAGTCATCATTTTGAGCCTTGATGTCATCCAATTAGGGTTTTAGGCACGACGATGGCTTTGGTTGGAACGTGTAGCATTTTCTGAGGGGTTTTGAGCCCCATCATTTCATTTTGGAGAACCAACATTCCAAGAGGAGGCCCAACATCACCCTAAGAACAACATGACGTCACCCTAAAAAGATAAAATTGGGGTTTTTATTGTCAATTTTATGTAAAACTGGATTTTTGATGTAAACTAGCCATGTCAGCCTTTTTTGACCTAAAATGTAATTAAAGGTCATTTGTATTGTATAAATAAGCGAAAAATATTTTATATTTTTCATCATATTTCACTGACACAAGTGTGAAGTTTGAAATTCGTCCACTATTAAGGATTATTGGCTAAACTAAGTGGTGCACAACTCTTGGAGGGAGCTTTTATTGGTGATTTTTTGCATTTTCATGGTGGAAAGTCTTCAACTAGGGCTTGTGACTAGATTCTTCTTGGTGAATGTAATTAGAAATATGCAATCCTTCTTTCTTTGAATGGTTATAGTATCTTTTAATTTTCATTTATGAGATTATCAAATTGCTAGTGTGAAACCCTAGGAGAAAAACACATGTTATTTTCCTTCTCTTAGTAGTTCTCCACCTACTTGATTTTTCTAGAAGACACCTCCATTGAAGCATATGTTAGAGCCCTACCTTTGTAGCACTCTATCATTATTTTTTCATTAATATTTTATTCTATTTCAATCTTCACCTAAAGAAGAAGGAAAATCGCTAGGGCCTAGGGTTACCTACTTCCTAGTAGCTTTTTTCCATCTAGGGTTTTGGATGATTGAGGCCTTATGTTACTAACACCTCAACCATCCTCCCTCTTATATTTATCTCACTCATTATCATTTGTTTCCTCTAATATTTCCATCGCAAAAGTGACTCCATTTACTCTAAAGGCACTAGTTCACACCTTAAAATTGATTGATTGATGAAAACAACTTTCAAACTATCTACTACAAGATCTATACTAACCACTCCTAACTTTAGATTATGATAACTTACTAACTATCTTGTTTTTGTTCCAAAATAAATCTACAACCATCTATAACAACAGTAAAAGCATCTAAAAGCAAGTGTTAGAGCTGATTTTACATTTCCTTCTTTGATTCTGACAAATACCAGCATATTGCCAATTTCAGGTTATCAGTTTTTGTCATTACTCAAGCTTATTTAAGGCATAATTGTGAAGTTATAATTATATATACATTGTTGTTATAAATATTTTTTTCGCTTCATATTTTATATCAGCTTATTTCTTTTACTCAAAGTCTGTGGTTTTATGAAGCACTAACATCATTTGGTACTTGCAAATAGTGTTTTTATTCTTGTCTTGTTCTAGGAAGATACGCTTAAGAAAATATTTGCTTCATCTTATTAAAACCTTTGGGTTTTTTTTTTATCAGAGTGACTTGTGAGAGGGGAGGAACTTTCTTGATACTATTACCTTTTCCTTCTCAAACCCCCAAGTCACCGGGGACGTCTCCCTTGAGTTACTACCCCTAAATAGAACGAGGTGTCTTTCTTAGGTCACAGTGATAGGACAACCTCTTGTTATGCCAATTTATTATTGACTTGCCTTTGGATTTTGGGCAAGTAAAAATTGTGCGAATAACAAAGCACAAAGCTTATTTTTTCACTGTTGGAAAAATGTTGGACAGAGAAATAACCCTATAGCATACTTAACCATTTTTCCAAAGTCTTGATGTCTAATTGGCCTTAAAACAAAGGAATATCAAAGTTAACTTATACCTTAAAGGGAGGCTCACCTCTAAAGTGACTTTTGGTTGAAGGTGCCTCTGTTGATGCCGATAGTCATCGAAGGATCTGAGAAAAATTCTCCATCATCGTGTTCCTCTATTTCTCAAGCAACGGTTTGAGAGGATCTCCTACTCTGTCTTCCATCTTTTATTTTTCCATCGGAGGTTTCATGGGCGGGAGATAGCACTTTTACTCAATATAAACAAGCTCAAGACCCAAATCTCTATACCCTGGCCTCGTCAGAGACATGCACTAAGAATGATAAGGGGAAAATTATTTTGATAACATTGATCCATATTATTTTGAGAACAAGCTCAAGACCCAAATCTCTATACCCTGGCCTCGTCGGAGACATGCACTAAGAACGATAAGGAGAAAACTACTTTTATACTACTGATCCATATTATGTTGAGAACGACATGAAGGTACAAATATAAAAAAGATATAACAAGGAGATACAAAGAGATATTGCAAGGAAAAAAGTAATATAGTAAAACTCAAATTCTATTAATGATTGTCTGGAATACAAAAGACTATAAAATACAAAGAACACAATCTATCTAGAATGGTGGTAGCTTATCTATGAAGAGAGATGTTTCAACCACTCTAATTTGAAAGAATCTCTTTAAAATGAGGCTCCAAATGCCTTTTTAGCATAAATCATAAATGGTAAAACCAAAACATCCAAAACCCTAACCTCGAAAGACAAAACAACAAAAGACTTGTGGACCCCGATGGGGGTAGTTGATGTGCCAACTTCATGATGATGCAACTTTTTCATATGATATCCATTTTGGTCACTCAGTGCCCTCTACTTTTTTAAAGAGGCGATGTTTCTCTATTTATCACTTAGATAAAACTATGAATAGATTTATAAACAATGGCTTTATCATTCATCACAATAATGCTTGATATTGGAATAGGAAAAGAACAAATGAAAAGAAATAATTTTAAATCATAAGGAAATAAAACAATTCCTAACATTGTACCATATCCACATTCATATCAGATCAACACACAATGATTTATCTAAAGAAATATGAACAAAATAGAGAGAAACAAACATGGTCCTTTCAGAGGACTTTGAATTATTTAACAACATTCATATCATAGGGATGCAAAG
Organism: Picea engelmannii; assembly: GCA_009831015.1. Lineage (NCBI taxonomy): Eukaryota > Viridiplantae > Streptophyta > Pinopsida > Pinales > Pinaceae > Picea > Picea engelmannii. Next base: position 1,088,837 of record ML786908.1, on the reverse strand, counting down.
GAAATTCATTCTCAAGATTTCATGCTTAAATAGAAGTTTGAAACCAAAATATTTATGAGCTCCCTAGATAGCTCTTTAAGGATTTCAAAAATTAGTACAAATTGAGTGTTCAATATCAAATAAAATGTTTGCAATAACTCAACACTACACAATATCTGTGATATTTAAATCAGAAATAGGAAGTGCATTCTCCCTAGTTGGATGGGATGGAGTTGTAGTTGACCATATATTAGGAAGAGACAACCTGGAAGATAAAAAGAGGCAGTTAGAAATTGTTCTCACCTACAACAATACTTGAATGACAAGATTTGATGATTTGCAAAATGCGAAAGAAAAGAAAAAATGGGGTTGCTTAAGAGAAAGCTAGTACTCATAACAATGGAAATGGAGAGAGATCACTTTGTTACTCTTTTGAAATCTTAATATAAGAGGGAACATGTCCAGTGGAATTTTCACAGTCATTTTTTTTATATTCAAGATTATGGTGGGTTTGCTTTTAACTCACCTCTCAACCACTCTTGAATATATTCATGTAACAACACCATTATTTTCTCTTGTTTTACCTTGATTTTGAATAGTTCATCCTCAATGCTCTTCAACGTGTCATGTTTTTGATGAATTATGGATGAATTATTTTCATTATCATTCACAAAACTGACAAACTATCATTGTATCTCTTCATCTATAAAGTTTTCAAGATCATCAAATTTCATTCCCCATGTAGCCCTTAGTACACCAAGTTATGTTTCCACTTGATCCTTACTTAACAACATGGAGTCTTTTATTAAAATTGAACCTTCTAGCTCCTTTGTAATATCAAGTTATTTTAAGAATAATCTAATTTTATTTTCCATCATAGAATCACTATTTTCACTCATTTTCTAGAGAGTATATATTCTCCCCAACCAACTAGCTTTGATTTGATTCACCCTACTTTAGAAGGAAGGCCCATCTTCCATCTAACAATATCATCTATATTTGATATTCTCATGATGAATCTGCTTACTAAATTATTATAGAAAATATCGTTGTTCCAAAGATCCTCTTGTAGATGTTCCCTCAGATCCTGAATACTTATAGATATGATTCTATCTTTGACAACTATTTCCCAAGCTTCTCTCATAATGCCAAGTCTTTTATCAATATTTTTAGCTACATGTATTCTAACACCTACTAGTAGTTTTGCAGATTTGGTGACTTTGGAGCTTCATGAATCCATTTTTTCAGGGACCTCCTCAAGAACCATAATAGCTAATGGTTATGAAAATAATGGCTTTGGGATAAGGGCATCTTCGAGTTCTCTTACCCTTTTCTTCAATATCTCATTATATATTTCCTTCTCTGTTATTGAGTGAGCTAAATATTCACTTGTAACTTGGTGAAATTTGAGAAATATTTAAGGTTTTAAACCCTTTAATTCAACTTCAGAGATCCATTTCTCCATAACCTTTTTATCCTTCTTGCTAACCCTTTCGATATGGATCTTCTTGGATTGTTTTTAATATATGGCGTGATGAAGATTCACTGACTCTTTCTCAAATATGGTGGGCCATTCTCAGGATAAATCCTCTACTTTAAACTTACTTTCAGCTAATTGGACAACCACCCATCCAGGCATGTCATTGTCTTAATAAATTTCCATTCCATTCATGTTCAATTCAAAATCCTCAGGGTCTAGAAAAATGCTTCCATATGGGTTCCTTTTTCTTTTTGGAACAAGGGGAAACATATGTGTTTCCACCAATTTTTATCAAGGGGGGTATTGGTTATATCCATCACCTACACCTCCCTCCTTACTCTTATTTCTTCTTTCCTTTCTCTCTTGGTCCTTGTGGCCTGAAGAGGGAATTTTTTGGGGGTGATTCACTATGCCACCCTTAGCACTAGTTGTGTATTAGCCCCTTTGTCTATGTTGTGACTTTGTGTCCCTTTCCAAGGGAGATACCTCTATTGTACCAACATTTGAACTCACCCTAGAGTGTGCATCTTCATGAATGATATGTTTCTTCCTCGGGTGTAATTTTTCTCAGGGTAGTTTCTATCTTTCCTTCAACATGTCAGTCTAAAATGACATATCCTCCTTATGAAATTTATTGCAACCTATTAAAAACTAAGGGGTAAGCAATTTCTAATTTATGGGGAGAGAAAATACCTTCAGGATCAAATTCATTTAGGGATTCTACTTCTTTTATGTTAAAGGATTCTAAGAACCTTGCCATCTCAATGAGACTTGAGGAAATTTTGACTGTAATCCCAACACTTTTAAATGGAATGGGAATAAATTGTCACTTCCTCTTCTTGTCAAAGGACAAGGACCACATCCTATATTGTCCACATAACTCATATGCCTGAAATATATCACACACAAACCATGGGAGAAGCAAATTTTTCCCTTAGAAACCAATAAGCCTTATGTATGTGAAATGATATTCAAATAAACACACTCCTTTCCCTTTGAGAAACTCCTTGGCTAGTTCTATGACCCTAGATGGTTTAGTACTCATGATCATTCTTTTGCACTCCTTGTTGTAATCTTGGATTTGGTAAAACAAATATGGGGAATTGTTCTTTCAAAGCATAGGATACCTTAATTGGACAGGGTATTCCTCAAAACTTCCATTACCCTTTGGGGCCATGCCCTCGAATGCATTATAGTAGGAAATATCCAATATGAAATAATGGGTCATGTAGAATCTCTTAATATGAATGAAATTAGACAATTGATGGGAGATCGCGTTTGAGATGAGTTGGGCCGACTAAAAAATGGTGCCCATATTTACTGAGTAATAAAGTACATATAAGACATTAATGGGAACATATGTCATTCAATATTGAGCGACTAGTGATGAAAAAAGACAATCAAATTATTTAAAAGGATGAGGCAAAATGAATGTATTGATTTTGTTGATGTTTGAGGGTCCAGTGATGTGTTGGACCATAAATTGCTTGAGTAAGCTCATGACACCACCTTGGGTGTCCAAAAAGGAATCATCTTATAGAATCTTTAGGACTCTGTCTCGCATAGGGAGGCATAACATTCTTCTAAGCATATTCAGTTTTAAAGGGATAGGATTTCTTCATATTTCCTTAACCTGAATGAGCTAATGATTTGAATTGAATGTTTTAGCACACCATGCAACTAGTTCTCTAAAATTGAATACCTCAAGAAAGCATCCAATATTTTCTTTTCTTGATGTCCAAGATTTTTTCTTGAGATTGTCTTCTTAGGGTAGCTTATAATACCACTTATACTCTATATACCATTGAAATTCCCTACATTCATGAGCCAATGAATTCATGGTGTCTCCATAGAATGGTTCTTTCTTCTTTGTGTTCGCCATATTTTTTCCCCTTTAATGCACATGGATAAGTGTGAGGATTACATGTTTAAACTTGATTTTCTCTTTGATAGGTACCCTTAATCACAATTTAGGAGCCAATTCATTGTTCAAATTTTCCCCTTCATATGTTTGGTGCATGTCTCTTATAAAATGGTAATTTCCATTTGTGTACATGAGGATCGGGGGAAAAGTGTGAGAATTAATCTTCATTATGTTGGCATGTTTACAAGAAGAGTGTGCTTGTCATTGATGGCAAGAACAACAACAATGATGGCTTGTCTACAGGAAAGAACAACAACAACGATAACATGCTTACAGTTATTGATGGCAAGAACAACAACAATGAAGGTATGGTTACAGGAAAGAATAGTAGCGATGTTGGAAGGTTTACAGTTGGGAGACAACAATGGAAAATAGGTAGGCAAGGAAGATCAACAACGATGATGACATGAAAATATCAAAAACGTAACAATGAAGAGAAACAATGATCATTGGATCCCATTCAGAATTCCTGATGATCGTCAAATCTGAATTCAGATAGGACGAGCACACAGATGGAGGACAAATCTTAGGCATTAGATCTGAGCACGAGGTCTGACCATCATTGGATCCAAGAGAACATGCACGTTCTTTAAATTGCAAGTTGAATCGGGCTTACAAAATCTCAAAAGAAGGAGGACCGTCCATCTTCAAGAAGAACACATGGTCACATATCAACATTTTGTTGACTAAGAAGTCAAAGGAAGGAAGTGCTCTATCCTTCCAAATCACAAAATGTGAAATGGAAAAATGACCTGAGCCATTGGATCAAGGATTGATCGGGGATGGATGCGTGGAGAAAGATCAGAGCACCACAAAGACTCCATTTCGGAGTTTCGCAGACCGAGAAATCAAATATCAAAGGAACTCCAACCTTTGAAGTAGTGAACCTCGAAATCCCAAAACAAACACATAAACAAAGAATCCATTTCGGAGTTTCACAGACCGGGAATTGGAGGTGTCAAGAACACTCACAACAAGAATGTCGAAATCGTGAAATGTGAAACCACGACTTAATCTGATTCATTGATCAGAGTGAGATCATGGACCATTGATCCAACTCCTTTTCATAGTTTCGGATACCGAGAGTTGGAGGTGTCAAGAACACTCACAACAAGAATGTCGAAATCACGAAATGTGAAACCACGACTTAATATGAGTCTTTGATAAAAGGGAGATCGTGGACCGCTAATCCGACTGCATTTCAGAGTTTTTGATACTAGGAGTTGGAAGTGTTAAGAACACTCACAACAAGAATGATGAAATTGAAAAATGCAAAACCACGACATTTCAGAGTTTTGGATACCGGGAGTTGGAGGAGTCAAGGAAGCAACTCACGATAGGAACTCGTGATATGCAAAATCATGAAAATATCTGGATCATCGAATCATCAAGATTGTGGAGCGCTGATCTGACTCCATTTTAGAGTTTCGGATACCGGGAGTTGGAGTCAAGGAAGCAACTCATGGTAGGAACTCACGATATGCAAAATCACGAAAAGATCTGGACTGTCGAATCATCAATATTGTGGACCATTGATCTAAATCCATTTCGGAGTTTTAGATACCAGGAGTTGGAGGAGTCAAGAGTCGAGACTCTTCATCATAGGAGTCTCGAAGTTGTGAAATGATAAACACCAAAAACTTCGGGGTTCATGACTTGGAGTGTCGAAGCACTTCAATACAGAAATCCCAAAACGTTGAATTGTGAAATGCTGAAATACCTTTTGGTGCAAGTTGTGGTCACCATCAGTGGTCATTTGAGAGGGAACAGATAGCACCAAGCTAAGATCATTTTCAGCGATTGTAACATGAAGAGTCGAGACTCTTCACCACAGGAATGTCGAAATGCCAGAATGTCGAAATGAGAAATTGCAAAAGCGCTTTATGGATAAGCGCTTGGTCACTGTCGATGGTCACATCGTCGAAGAGATGTAGAGAAGAGATCGAAGAGATAAGTTCCATTTCGGATTTTGGGACATGGAGAGTCGAGATGACTCTTCACAGAATCCCCAAAACGCGAAATACGAAATGCATGTTTAGAATTGGCCCCTGGTCATAACCTATGGTCACACCGAGGAAGGATCAAGGGAGGAGCTAGCATGAAGCTAATATCTATTTCAGAGATTGTGACTTGGAGAGTCGAGATGCCTCACAACAGGAATTGTCGAAATATGAATCACGAAAGCGCCTTCTGAACAAGCGTGTGGTCACCGCCTGAGGTCACATGTGAAAGGAAAGGTGAAAGGTGCCAAAGGCGTAAGGATCAAGAGGTTCACAGTGTAACTTCCAGAAACCACTGATTGTTTCTGTACAGAAAAATCAAAGAGGCCTCAGTGTGATTTCCATAGGAGATGAAGAGTCTTAAGGCATCTGCCAGTGGAATGAAGATTGTTCATAGACGCGATTGAGAGATGGAAGAGAATTAAAGCCTGTAACTGAAACAAAGAGGATGAGCTTGAGTATGATAGAGAAGATGAAGAGTCTCGACTACAAGACAGGCTAAGGAAAATCAGCATAACACCCAGTGATGATGAACGCATGGGTATAACCGCTAGAGAGGCTGAGGAATTTCCATGATGATCAGGAAGAGGACTCGACATGAGGAGAACATGCAGAACAAAGAGAGTGTGTTGATGCTTGAGGGAGTGAAGTAGTGGCAAGGTGGCATGGCAGTGTATATCTCTATGTGGAGAACATTGATGTGGGGAGAGCATGCAGAAGCATTGCGCATATAGCATGCACAAGGTGCACAGAGACTATAAGAATGGAGAACAAAGAAGAGACAAGGGCTATTGTTGAGAGTGATTCATGTGTGTAGAAGGATGAAGAGTGCAGCAGCAGAAATGCATAGAAGAGGAATGGCACATTGAATGGACATAGCACACATAGCATAAAAGGCAGAAGAACAGAAAGTGCAAGGCATGTGTGAAGGAAGACAGTGAGGTTGACAAAGCAGGGAAGTGTAGCAGAACAATGATGAGACTAGTAAGCCATTGATGAACATTATATCACTGTAATAAGTTTCAGTAGCAAAGATTTATATTTCAAGGTGGTAGGGAGGTTCTAGGGAGGACTGTTGTCCTCAAAGGTTCAAGTGGGTTCTTGAACA
>ML786908.1:1031874-1080451 GCA_009831015.1 Picea engelmannii | reverse complement strand
ATGTACTTCTAACTTAACCGATGCACTTGTAACTCAATCAACATTGTTCTTTGACCATTTTCAAGAGAATTTATTATTGTTTACAATGATGATGTTTTGATTTTTAGAAGGACATGTGAAGAACGACTCCAACACATTACCAAATTGTTGCAAACCTTTCCAAACAAACAACCTTTTGAACTATCACTTTGCCATGAAGCACATTTAGTATGTTAACTTCATTGTGGATGGCAATGTGGTGCATCTTGATACTGAAAAAACACTCATCGATGACTGACTTGTATCCAAACCAACCTCATAGAATTACATAATTTCTAGGACTAACGAGCTTCTACATATTGTTTTTGTTTGAATTTTCCCACATTTCCCATCCTCTCAACTCCATGTTGAAGGGAAAAAACACTAATATTTGGGATACCAAACAATAATATGATATTGAAGAATTGAAACACACACCGTCCTCTATGCCTGTTTTGAAACTTCTAGACATTCACCAACCTTTAGAAATACAAATTTATGCCTCAAATTATTCCCTTGATATTGACCTCTTCTAACATGGACACTTTATACATGTCATTCATAATCTTTTATTGATTTCATCCATTATTACTCAACCTATATCAATGATTTTTATGCCATTATGGAGATTCCAATTTGTGCATACGCAAAGCAAGTCATAGAGAACCTAATGTTTGAAATTGATGATATACTTGCAACAATTTCACCTAACAATTAAATACAAGAGAGGCCAATTGTGCAACTAATTATTTGAGCTAACCATTAGTGAATATTTTACTTATAGCTATAGATACATGCAGACATAAAACACATGATTGTCCTCAACGATGTCTCATAAATCCTACATTTTCTATAATATATACTAGCCTCCTATAAGGTATTTTGTGACCAAATTTTCATATGTGCAACAACTTGTTTCTCCTCCTTAGACAAGTTTGTGTCGTTATTGGTCATGAATTCAACAAGCTCATTTATTTAGGATATCAAGCCACTTCAACCTCGAAATGATCTTGACCATCATACACAAACATTTCGGTTGGCCAAACCTTCACGATGACGTGGAGTGTTGTATCAAAGATTGCATCATTGGTAGCATTGCTAAATTTGGAGAAACAAGGAGGCTTGTACACTTCCTTACCCTTTCATTTGTGACCATGGTAATTCAAATCCATGGATTTTATGATAGGAGTACTAAACACACGTTATGAACATGATGTTGTTTTTGTCATGGTTGATTGAGTCTCTAACATAATAGTCATGGTCCCTTGTCATAAGACTAACTCGACTAAATACATGGTGAAGTTGTACTTCACACATATCTGCATCAACTTTGTCTTACCTAAATTCATTATTAGGAAATAGGCACTAAGTTCATCTCAACTTTCGCATGAACACTTTGACTCTACAACTTTTCACCCATAGCCTAATGAACAAACTCAGATAGTATTTCACACAATTTCCCACTTTCTTCGTATGTACAATCATTAGTATAGTGTTAGCACACTTTCATTGAGGATGAAAATCTAGTATTCAAACAACACAACTACAATCGAGTCCAACATTGCCCTTTTGAATTTTGCCATGAATTCCAATTAGCAGTTTCTCTCTATACACATATAGACACATTGTAGCAGATGATTATTTTAGGTATTTTTATTATTAATTGTTCTTCCACATCTTTATATTATTTTTATTAAGTGTTAGAATTAGTAAAATCCCTTTCTCTCATTATATTGTTGATATCAGTAAAATCCATTTGTCTCATTATCTTGCTGATATATAAAGGTTTTTGGTTTTTTGTTGGCTATGTCCTAATGTTATATTTATTTTCCTAGCCAAAAAGTTGCAAATAAATTCAAGCAATGCTTCCATATCTAATAAAGAGATTGAAATAAAGTAGTATACCTCAATTAAAAGATTTAAACTAAATAGTTATTCACATAAACTAACCACACACTCAACAATATTAATGATATAAAATTAAATTAACCCCTTAAACTATGTTTTAATATTATATATTACAACATTTCTAAAATAGAAAGAACAATATATTTATATACGTATATGATAAACCACATAATGATATATGTTGAAACGAAAAATAGTGATTTTTCTTGAAACTTCACTTTTTTGTTTTGGTCCTTTTTTAGTCAAAAGATGGCTTTAACTACAAGGATCTGGGGAATTTTGACATCTAGGAAAAAAATATTTTCCTCGCATTCATCTTCATCAACTTCACATTAACGTAGATACTCGAGAAAAGAATGGGGGAAGAAAAAGAGAAATCCCCAGCTCGAGGAAAATTGGGTAGAAAAATGTATCAGGACAAAAATATTTTCATCTCATTCATCTTCATCAAATTCACATTAGTTAAAATATTAGAAAAAAACACACACAGGTGAGGCTACTCTCACTTATATATATCCAATGAAGACTGATTTCATCATTATATAGGAAACTACTCTACTTAGTCAGTTACATCAACCATAGATAACTAGACTCTACTTACACTACTGACTCCCTCAACTGAATCTTACTCCATTATTTCCAAGTATCCCCCTTAATGGAGAATGGATTGACTTATACACCTAACATATCCTTAAACATCTCAAAATTAATCTTTCCAAGAGGCTTAGTGAAAATATCAACAACATTTTCACTAGTATTACAGTACATAAGAGCTATTTCATTTGACTGCAACGTTTCTCTAATAAAATGAAACTGGGCATCAACATGATTTTTCCTTGCATAAAAAATTGGATTCTTTACAAGATTGATTGAACTTTGATTATCACATTTGATCATCATAGGTTCCTTTCATTCTTCTCCAACATCTTGAAGAAGTCTTCTTAACCAAACAACTTCACAAGTTGTTGCACACAAGGCTTTATATTCTTCTTCAGTAGAAGACAAAGATACAATAGGTTGTTTTTTACTGCTCCATGAAATAACCCCAGATCAAATGCCAAAAGCATATCCAATGGTTGATCTTTGATAACCCAGATTGCTAGCCCAATCAGAATCTGAGTAACCTGTCAACTCAACATTAGATGCATTAGTATATTTAATACCATAATCAAGTGTTCCTTTTAGATACTTGAGTACCACATTTGCTGCATTCCAATGGCTTTCTAGAGGTTTCGCCATAAACTGACTTAACACACTCACAAAGTATGCAATTTTAGGTCTGGTTGTGGTGAGATAATTCAAACTACCCACCATCTATCTATACATAGTGTCATTCACCTCCTTCGAACCATCATCACAAGAAATTTTCACATTCTGCTTCATGGGAACAATAGAAGACTTACACTGATCCATTTTAAATCTCTTAAGTACTTCTCTGACATACTTACTCTGCGAAACAAAATTTTGGCCTTCATTTCTCCAAACTTCAAGTCCTAGGCAATAATGTAACTCACCAATATCTTTCATTTCAAATACCTGTGACAACTGCTCCTTGATTTCATCAATTAATTTCTCTGCATTTCCTATAATTATCAAATCATCAACATATAAGGAAATCAACACTATATACCCCTGCTCATCAAATTTGGTATACAGTTTTGGATCACTTTTTCTCCTCGTAAAACCATGTTGAAGAAAGAAAGAGTCTATCTTCTCATACCACGACCTAGGTGTTTGTTTTAGTCCATACAATGCTTTCCTTAACTTACACACTAAGTGTTCTTTCCCTTTTCCCACAAACCCTTGAGGTTGAGTAAGGTAAACCTCCTCCTTTAACTCACCATTCAAAAATGCAGATTTAACATCTAATTGGTGTAGCTTCCAATGATACTTTGTAGCTAAAGAAATTAACAATCTGATAGCATTCAATTTAGCTACTAGTGCAAATGTTTTAGCATAATCAATACCTTTTGTTTGTGAATACACCTTTGCAACCAGTCTAGCCTTATATTTTTCTATACTACCATGTGATTTAAATTTGGGTTTGTATATCCATTTGCACCCAATGGGTTTTTTTTGTTTAGGAAACTTAGTCAATTCCCAAGTATTGTTTTTCATTATAGATTCATATTCTTCCTCCATTTCATTTCTCCATTCATCATGTTCATTGACTTCATCAAAACTCATGGGTTCTATGACATTTGAAATGCTACTCATTAGGGCATAGTCTCTATACCTCTCACGGAGCTGAACCTGTCGTGAATATCTTCTCAACTGATTATATTCCTCCCCACTTTGTGAATATCTGTCTTCGCCTCTAGGTGAACTGTGACTACTTGAAGTGTCCATATCACTGAGTCCTTGTTGTTGTTTTTGTTGTTGTTTTCATTGCGATGATGGTTGTTTTTGTGGTGGTTGTTGCTGCTCTTCTTTAACTCCTTCATCAAGAAGTCTATTCCATTCCTCATGACTGTTGTCGTCATGGTTTCATGCTTCCTACTCATGGAAAAGTACATCTCTACTTGCAAATACTTTGTGAGTAGAAGGATCAAAAAATTTGTATTCTTTAAATTCATAACAGTACCCAATAAAAATACATTTAATGGCTTTAGAATCCAATTTCTTCCTATTCTCCTTTGGAATATGAGAAAAAGCCTTACACACAAATAATTTCCAATTATGAACTGCAGGTTTGGAACCATACAAGGATTCGAAAGGAGTAACATTATCAAGAGACCTTGTTGGACTTCTATTCTTTAAATAAACTGTAGTATTTATGGCTTCAACCCATAATGCATTCAAGAGATTCTTACCTTTCATCATACTGCATGCACACTCTACCAAAGTTTTGTTTTTCCTTTCAGTGACTTCGTTCTGTTGTGGAGTGTGAGGTACTGTAAACGTTTGCACTATTCCATGATCTTTGCAATATTTGTTGAAGTTCCCTGATTTGTACTCTCCCCCTTGATCTAAACGGAGGATTTTGATGGATTTTCCTGTCTTATTTTCCACCATGGTTCTAAATTCCTTGAAGTACTCGAAAACATCACTTTTTCATGTAAGGAAGTAAACCCATGTGTATCTCGTGCTATCATCAATAAATAATAGAAATTAAAATGTACCTCCTAAAGACCTAGTATGCATAGGCCAACAAACATGAATATGCAAAACATCTAACACATCTCTCTTTTTTCTATCAGGATTAGAGGGGAATTCGTCTATGTGCATCTTTCCTAATTCACATCCATCACAAGAAACATTATCATTCTTTAACATGGGAAGTCCTTCAACCATATTCCTTTTATGTAATAACAATAAATCAGGATGATTGATGTGGCAATACCTTTGATGCCAAAGAATCTATGTTGGCATAGTTGCAGAAGTCAGTGCATAATGTGATTTTCTCATAGCATCAAGTTTGTATAGGCATCCTCCTATGACTCCCGTTGCAACAGTTTTGAATTGGTCCAATAGATCCTTCACTATGCAACAATTATTGAAGAATTCAACCTTCAAGTTTTGATCTGTGATGATGGAAACAAGGATCAAATTTTTCTTTATCCCAAGTACATACACAACATTGTGAATGTGATGATCTGTACCATTTGGCAATGTCACAGGAATGTCTTCATATCCCTTGATCTGATGAGCGCGATCATCACCAATGTATATGTTGGATCCATTCCATGTTTCTTTAAAATTAGTATACCACGTCTTATTGCATGTCATGTGTACTGATGCTCCGGAATCCACAAACCAGGCATCATAATCATCTATTTCAGTAGATAAAGTAGCGTTAGAAAAAAACAACCTAAGATCCCATGAATCAAAATTTGGGGGTTCATCGATATCATCACTAGCAATAAATAATCTGAGATCATGATTTGACGATTTTTCTGCATAATGACCTGAATGTGTTCTAGGTTTGTTCCTAGCCTCATCACTTTTCTTCTTATGAAATTATTTAACAATATGCTCAGGTCGACCACAATAAAAACAACTCGTTGACTCAGTCTTGTTAGATTGCGTACCTTGATTCATTCTTGGAGATTGTCTTCTCTATGATGAACTGCCTCTCTGCCATGAACTGCCTCCTTTTCCTCTTTCTCTCGATATCCCTCTCGCGGATCTCTTATTTGACCACAGTGCCAAATCTTTATTATGAGGCTTCAGATTCATGTGCCCTTCTTCCTCTTGTAGCAAAATACCTGTTAGTTCTTCACAATTCTTTAAGCATTGTCCATGTTGCAACAGAATTTGTAGCTTCTCTAATATGTGGAATTATGCTATCTTTAACTAACATGCAGAACAATACCTCTTCCTTATTTTTGCGCTTCTCCTAATCTTGGATCTGTGTTGTTGTTTCACCTTCAGCCACATCAAGTTTCACTTTAGTTCCCTTCACAATGTTCCATACACCATAGCCCTCCATCAGCGCCTGCATATTGAATTTCCAGTTAATGAAATTTGAGCCATCTAACTTGTTGGCTTCGTTGAGGTAGCTCTCTGCCAGCGGATTCGCCATCGCTGCAATTTAGTCTCTACAAGTGAATCACCAAGGATATGCAAATTTATGTTGCTCTTCCTTTGAATACCATCGATCCGTCTCAATCTTGACTCTCATCTTTTTTAAGAGAAAACCTTAAAACAATTATATATATAAAAATAATATAAATTTATGAAAGAAAAAAAAAAAAAAACTTCTTTTATTTTTGTTTTAAATACACATGCATCCACTTTAATAAAAATTCTTATAACTCCCTCTTCACCTCTTTATAGAAGCCTCACGCTTTGCTTAAAAAATATCCACTTTATAAGAAAGTATCCACTTTCAATAAAATCCAGACCTCACTCACTAAGAATAAACGTTATTTAATAACTCCACGCATGCAAACTAATATGTGAAATCAACTCATGCTTCAAACTCCACTCATGCAAACTACCTCCACGAGCTCATGCATGCAAAATACCTCCACACTCATGCATGCAAACTTGCTCACGAACCAAATCCACGTTCAAAGCTCATGCATGCAAACTTTCTCACGAACCAAATCCACGTTCAAAGCTCATGCATGCAAACTTGCTCATGCACCAAATCGGAACTAAACTCATGCATTACCTTATTTTCTCCATGATTTTCTCACGATTTTATCCAAAGACCTCTTCCCTCGACCATCTCTTAGATGATTCTTACGCTTCCCAACAGGAAGATTTGCTCATGCTACAGCCACACTCGATGAGAAGCACCAAAAAAAAAATATTTCTCATGCTATCTATCCACATGGTATCACCTAATAATAGAGTGTGGGGAGTCCGCACCTCACGAGCACTCAGGTTGCGGAAATCATTAAAGATGTTCACATTGTAATTTCAGATGGACTATGAAAATTTTAGTTTTTCACCTGTGTGAAAAGGACGAGTATTATGTCACCGCACCCTTCAAGAAGAGGGACCTGCGGACCTCTAGAAATTTACCCACCTCACTTTCGTGTCTCTGATACCAAGTTAAAATATTAGAAAACAACACACATGTGAGACTACGCTCACTTCTATATATCCAATGAGGACTAATTACAACATTATATAGGAAAATACTCTACTTAGTCAGTTACATCAAACCATAGATAACTAGACTCTACTTACGCTACTGACTCTGTCAACTGACACTTACAACTGACTCTTATAACTGACTCTTACTCCATTATTTCCAAGTACATTATCATAGATACTCGAGAAAATAATGGGGAATAAAAAGAGAAATCCCCAACCCGAGGAAAATTGGGTAGAAAAATGTATAAGGACAAAAATATTTTCATCTCATTCATCATAAACTTCACATTAACGTAGATACTCGAGAAAAGAATGGGGAAGAAAAACAAAGCCCTAGCCCGAGGAAAATTGCATAGAAAAAGGAAAAAAATATTTTTATCTCATTCATCTTCATCAACTTCACATTAACGCAGATACTCAAGAAAATAATGGGGAAGAAAAAGAGAAAGCAATTACAAAAGCAATATGCATTAGGCACCATTACACCAAATATATAGCATGATTATAGTAATTACACAAGCAATATGCATTAGGCACCATTACACCAAATATATAGCATGATTATAACAATTACACAAGCAATATGCATTAGGCACCATTACACCAAATATATAAGATGATTATAGCAATTACACAAGAAATATTCACTAACTAATGCAGCTACATAGCTAGAGACCAGAATAGGGCACATGATTATAAGTGTAGATTGGCCAATATAGATTAGATGTCCCATATCGCTTAGTGAGAGTACATTCAAGTCTAACCACTGGACATTTTAATGAACTTAGTTCGATTAAAGAAAAAACATATCAAATATACTAACATGTAGAGTTTGTATTTACAAATCCCTCCATACCTCTACATTTCTTTACTTACTTTGAATTTATGCAGAAATGTTGGTTTCCTTAAATCATTTTTTGGGTGGTCAATCTCATCTTATTTTCAAGCACATGCGAACAAAAGCGCTACAGCTTTAAGCTTGAAATTTACACCCCGTGTTACTTTTTGTGATCTAATATTTAGTTTCAGATATACTCATTGTTTGATCTTTGTGACTATCAACGAAATGGCATACTATAACGTCTCTAATTTGTAACATCATTCTATCACATTCAATTTGAAAAAACAAAGGGCAACATCTCACATCAAATTGTAAATGCATTTTGTGACGGAGAATATAAAAGCACGAACCTCTGCAACATTTCCAATATTCCATTTAGTAGAGTTTCAAATAGCCTCATGAGAGAATATTTATGAGGATTTTGATCCATTAATAATAGTTGATTTGTTTCTTGATTAGCGTCTTGAAATTTTTCCTCATCCACAAAGTCCTCTTCTTCACAATATTCCAATTGAGAGGAGATCGACATAAGTTGGTTGCTTACTATATTAGGATTTGGGTCAATGATAATTACCCCTTCTCTACCTATGAATGATTCCCCTAAAATGTCATATTTATTTGACGTGGAGTTCATGATCTTAGGATGCTTTGTTGTGTCTTTTCTCCTCCATCACTAGATGTCATTTCCCCCATTTCCTTTAGATTGTGTTACTGTTGGAATTTTTATGGAGTTTGTAGATCCTTCCTTTTTCCCAATATTTTTCCCTTTGTTTTCTTTCTTTCTCACATGTTTCCATCTTTCCTCTGGTGCATCCCCACTGTTTCGTGGGCATAGGTAGTTTTTGGGAAATTTCGGGAAAAATGTCCATATTCATGGCAGATTTTACATTTAAAGGGAAATTGTCCATAATCTATTTTTTGAATGTGAGCCCAATCATCCAGGGTGGATTTAATAGCTTCAAGGATCCCTTTTTATAAATAAACCTCGATACAAATTTGTGCACAAGCAAACATGGATTATTTGGGTTCAAATCTACCAATATATTTTCCAAGGGAATCCCTAATTCTCTTCAGAACATCGTCTCCCCAACAATGAAATGATAGATGGGGGAGTCGAACCCACGAAGGAATTTTTTTTGGGACATCACTTTCACGTTCAAAACATGACATCTCCCTATTTAAATATATACCTATAGATCTGAAAAAGTATGGACCACTGTGAAATATGATATCTCGATCTTTTTTGAGTTCAAAATAAAAAATGTAAAAGCCATTACCATAGAAAAAATTACTCCATCCTTGTATCGCTGGTTTCCAGTTCCACCCAATCCAAAGCTCAATTTGTCGAGAAGGAGGAAAAAGGCCTGTAAATTTCCTTATCAAACCCTTTGAGGCATAACACAATTCTTTTCTTCAGGACACAACTTTGGGGATCATGACTTATGTGATCTGTTATAATTTCTTGGCGAATTACTTATGCATCGGTCGATTAAAAGTATTGCACAAGGAACCCAATAATTACTTGAACATACCAATTTCGGCTTCAAAATATAGGGGAGGATCTGGCTCTTCCTCAACCATGGTGAAAGAAAATCTCTGAAAACAAAGGGTTGTGATCTAGGGTTTTCTCACAGAAGCAACTGAGCGAGTTAGTACCTTTCAAACATTAGTCACATGAGGATTTTAGAATTTTTTTATTTATTCTACTTTATTATTAATATATATGTACATAACAATGCACTACCACACTCACATAGTCATATTCGAAAAATCAATGATGGAATGTATTGGTGTTGGTACTCATCATTAGGCTCTACTCCCTACTTTCTTCTCCTATTTTGTCATCATTGTAGATATTTCAATCATGTCCCATGTTTTTCTTTAGGGAGGATGCTATGATATTTATACGCTTAGGAGTTAATTAAGATCAACTTGGTCTAATATGTATTTAAGTAAATTGTGTTTTAGTAGTGTGTTTATTTAGTGTGCTTTTGTAATTGACTAATCCAACGGTTGGGATTATGTTTTAGACGTAAAGTTATTTGACGCCCCATTTTTTCCTCAATATTAATGACATTTGATTCATGTCTTACCATCCAATTGATTCATGATCTATATTTAAAGTGCATGGAGAGTTACTTGTTGACGATCCATTGTGAGAGATCGATCCATATGTACAATACTTCATTTGCATTAATATATTGACTCAAGGTCTCGTGTTGGATGGAACATATTTTTTACAAGTGAACTTTCTCTAATTGGCTATTTTTTGGCCATTAAAAAAAATATTTTCTCCAATTATCCATTTCCTTTTAAATTTTTGTTTATCTTTTAGTTAAAAATGAAAAAATTGATAATATTTTCCAAAACATACAAGTTTAATAGTAAATTATATATATATATATATATATATATATATATATATATATATATATATATATATATATATATATATATATAATGGAATATTTTCCTATATATCTATATGTATGATTTTTGCAAACCAATATAGTCACCTAGAGTACTATGCTTAGGAATCATATTTGAATTTTTAAAAAATACCCTAGTTGGATAGGGCTCTTGATTGTTCCTATTTTCAAAGGTTTTAACCACATAATACATTGGTTTATTGATCAATGGTCTTGTTTTTTGTGATTGGTTTCTTTAAAGTGTTCAATATGTGTGGGTATACCATGTTTGTCAAACATGGTATTAGAGCACTTATAAGATTTGTTTCCATTGTTGATTGAGACCTTGAACCTATGTCAATGCATGTATCAAAGGAATTTTATATTATTTTTATTTTGAGTATTTTTGGGTGAAGATAATTACTAAAGTGCATTCAGACTGTGATTTTTAGTTCAAGAACCTTTTTGTTTCATCCAAAAAGGTTTATGTTTATGCTTGTCCAAGATATGATCATTTATATAACATCCAAATGTATACATTTTTGTTTTGTTTTTAAGAATCTCTTTCAGATTCTTTTAATATTTCATATATTTCTTCTTTGGATAAATTTCAAGATACCTCCTTTCCAATCTACATAAGCTCTTTTCCTTGTGCCTTGTGTGATCTTGACAAATAAAAAATAGAGATATTTTTTTTTCTTTTTTTCTTTCTATGTATGTTCTTTTCCATATGCCTTGTGTTGTTCCTAAGTCTGTACTTAAGGCTCAAAAGAACAGTGTCAAGGCATCTAAAAGTGGTTAGGATAAGGAGAAGGGAAAATGTCAACCTTCAGAGAAAGAGTCTAAGGGAGATTTCTTCGTTGAGGTTGTCTGGCTTCGAACTGCTCCTGAATAGTTATGTCACGTTCAATGGCTTCCCATGATTGTTCAAGATCGGCTCGGTTAGTGGTTGTTTTAAGGATAGTGTTGAAGAGGTTTAAGGCGATGTGCGTTTGGTTCAATAATCCAGGTTCAACGTTAGGTTGAGTTGGTGTAGGAACTGTCATGGGGGAATAGTACTGGTAAGAGAACTATTAACAAAGATTGAGTGTTGTCTCAGTTTAGTTTTATAAAAGAGAATTCACGGTTGCGGTATTAACGATGTATGAAAATCTAAGGCTCGTTCCCGTAACTCTATCATATCTTAATCAAAGGGGAGAGATGGGGGAAAAACATTAAGCCGTTTACAGTGTCAGGTTCCTATCAGGGGAAAATATCATGAAGTAAACGGAAGAAGAAAATATTTAAGAAAATAACCGATGTAGCAAAAAAAACATGTAGAATTCTGAAACTGCAAATTGGTCTTACACAACTGATAGCTGGTGCAGAGGAAAGGCAATAAACAATTATAGAAAACCCAAATTTATTCATTATAGTAGTGGTAGTACTAAAGTATAATGAAGCACATCAATTACGAATATGAATTGAAAATGAAAAGTGAGGAACAAGAAAGAAAACTTGTAATACAGAAGTGACGGAATTGAGAATCTCGGATCTGCTTGTATTAAATCTCAATGCAAAAAATCTATTACAAAATCTCAAAAAGGGTCCATCCTTGTTTATTTCTCTCTGGGGTATATTTAAACAATTCCTGCCAAGTAGGTAGAATCTCAATAGTCGCAAAGATTTCAGTTATGACAGAGGAGAGAGAAATCGCTCCATCTCCCCTATTCTGTCTTCATTTAGTGCCAGGTGCTCGTCTTCGCGCGGACTCGGTGCAGGCGATACATCTTTCCACGAGTTGAGATATGATCCATGAAGGTTCCGCTTGACAGCTGGCCTCAGTGAAGTAACATTCTCGGGCTAACTGTTGCATCTTGTCTCCCATTTGTGCATCGATGATGTTCAGGGCACTTAGTTGCGCGCTGGGTTGTATCAAGTGCTTGTCAACTCGTACCATGTCCACCCTATCCATCTGAGAGATATCGACCGAATCTCTCTCATCCTTCTCTTTCAGATTGAGCGAGATCTGTTCTACATTCATTTGCATTAATGTTTCAGCGTCGCCTCCACTGTCCATAACCAACAGCTCGCCATCTATAAAATTAAGTGCTTCTTCTAATGAATTGGTTACTTTTTGGGCTTGTTCCTTGCCTAGGGCGATGTTATGCTTCCAATCCTTCAACATAATGTTACCTCTAGTTTGTTCTGGGATGGCGAGTCCGGGAGAACTTGCCGAAACTCTGTTGTTCATGGCTATCACCGCCTCCTAGAAGGTGACCCGAGACGCTTTTGCATCCCTTTCTCTGACAGTCAGGTTCTCGGAAAACCGATGCATCAACAGACAATCCTCTCGAATTGCTCCTTTGGGGGTCTTCATCTCAGTTTCTGGATTTTCTTTCTTTGGCGAGTCTGGATTTTGTGCCTGTGCTTCGGGCTTCCTCATTTTCTTCCCCTCATCTTGGATTTTTCCCAATCCAGGAGCTGTATCTTTGGGGCCTTCAGCATCCTTCGGTTCCGTCTCAGAAACGCCAGGGCTCCCTCCTCGCAATAAAACGGGAAGACAACTTCGTCTGTGTTCCTGAAATTTCAATAAAGAGGTTGTGTCTTCGAGTGCTAAAGATCGGATCCGAGCTAGCACTTCCTCATAAGACCTCGCCCCTCGGAAAATGTCATCCGAGGGTGAAAACTCATGTTCAAACCTCTTTAGCCCACAATTAGCTATATGGTTGCTCACAATTTTCTGAGGATCATGTTTTTTATACTCGATGGAGACCAAACTCAGGTCTTCCAGGGATGCAGCCTCAGCTTTGGCATGCCCGAAATCCAATAAAGAATAAGAATTTAGCCGAACAGGAAAAAACGGCCACACCTTCTTTGAATATGCTTTGAGTTCTTTACTCACCCCACCAATCACTGTTTTTCAGGCGATCTCGCGACAAGCCAGCTTGTCGGGGATGAACAGTGGTAGTGCAAGCGGTGGAACAATAGCTCCGAACACTCTGAAGTAGGAGAACTCTACCTCCACGTACCACTCCGCTATACCACTCAGGTTTGCAGCAATACTATCCGAGATACGAAGTGCGGGTGACCAAAAATGGCGATGTGCAGGGGCACCATCACCCAGTTGAAAATTTCGTAAATGAATTTGTTCGCTTTATTCTCCCACAGTTTGTCGTGATACTCATGTATGGGTTTTTCTTGGACTGAATTCCAAGCCTAGCTCATCAACAGGAATGGTGTCATGGAACATACCGTGTCCATAATGTATACAGACATGAAAAATGAGGACGGTCTCCCACTTGCCTTCTTCTCCCGATACTCTGTGACCCGGTTGGCCAAGCTGTCCGAGAGTATCTTTGCCCAATTAAACGAGCAACCTTCTGCGACCCGAAACATGAGAGGAACCCATGCAATGTAGAAATGCGATGTGTCCTCTCTTCCGAATAGTCGGCATGTCATCATTGCCACATACTTATACTGTGGCTCCAACGAAGCGATTGAATAAACGCCCTCGTCATTTGCTCTGAATTTCGCGGAGCGCGAAACCCAATCCTTTATCAAACTGGGCATGGTTTTGTCATATTGAGTGCACTCCTTATCTTTGAATTCCTCCAGGAATTCGACACCATACGTGTATTCATATGTCGTCAGGAGCTTATACATGGTTTGGATATGCTCCGGTCTAAAAGTCCCGACCGTGACCCCCTGGTCGTTCATGATAGTTCTGGTGGGTAAGTCTATGTGATCCAACACCCATCGGATCATATCATAATATGGAAACAACCGTGGTCTGGTTGCTACCCTATGCATTCCAGATTGAACAACTATCTTGTATTTAGTGTTCAGGTCGTCCTTTTCATTGTCGTCGGAGTATGAATAATTCACCAACTCAGATTGCAGAATATCTGAAACAAACGACCAGCTAGGGACTGAGTCGACACTACGGGGCAAAGTGTCAGAGACATTATCCGAGCCTTGCCCTGCAACATCGACATTTGCCTTTGTTGCTTTTCGTGGAGCCATAACTGAAGCTTGCGTTTTCTCCCTTCTGCGATAGAACTACGTATACATGCAGAAATTAGTTCACTCAGAAAATGAAGAGCTCTGCGTGCTTATGAAAATTCTTTCATTATAATAAAATGAAACTCTTATATATATTTGAAGTTTCAGTACTTTTCGAAATAATCCTATCAAATCGTAATTAGAAACAAATTTATTGCGCAAAATCCGATCTTATATTCGTGGATTCACCCTAATTCTCCATTAATATCATCAATTTTTTGGCAGTTTTGACATTCAGTCGGAGTAGGGAGAGAGATGGCTACCTTGGGAAACGTGCAAGCCTCGGGGCGTGGGATATATCTTTCCTTATATTAAATTATCAAAATTTACCACCTTTCATCAATTCCTCGTTGTTCGCTACTTCGTGGATTTTCTTTTAACATTTTGAGTCCCCAACTCGCGAGATCGCGAGGACCGACTTTGGCTTAATTAACAGTAATCGTGATTTGGAGCATCATTAATTGTATAATCCATTTATTTGCCATATTGCAACTCGAAACTTCGAAGGCAAGTCTCTGGGAGATTAGTATGTCGAGTCGCGAAATCGCGAATCGGCGATAATTAAGACTCAATTAAGGGGAAGAAAATCTTAGATTAGGTGATTAATTAATCTTTCTATAATTACGTCGCGACTTCGTGAGTCGAGGTTTTAGATGCCGTAACTTTCGAAAAGATAGTGCCGAGTGGTGAAATGCCGAGAACAAATTTAACCATGGTTAGTTTTTTGCCTTTAATCCTTGACCAGGGTTATCCCAAAAGTACCTCATGTTCTCGGCTCTTGGGGCTGTAAAAATAAAAACTTGGGTTTGACGAACGCCTAGGCGCGAAACCCCGACGACGTCTAATCATGATTTAAAAGATTTTACCCTAGTTAATGTCTTGGGAGAAAATTTGAAAACGACTTCGTTGTTTCGTGACTCGGGACGTGTGAAATCAAGGATTAAAGTATCTGACTTGCGATATCCTGAAGTAAAACAAAAAGGGAGAACATTCTTACGAAAGTGGACTTGTTTTGAGAGTAGAAAAAATATCACTTCTTACGCGACAAGGTTGCAGAGTTTTCAAAATTTCGCGGGGGGGGGGAAATCAAAAGGTCATCTTTAGAATTTTAAGTATCCAGAATGAAAATTGTGACGGGTTAAAAAACAAGGCTGGCTCCAACATAGGCTCCAACTAGGGATCCCGCCTTCCTATGAGGCGGGAAGAAAAGTAGACCACGTGCCAAAATTGGGTAAATGGAGTCAAAAGCTCAATCCTGCGAAAAAATTGAAAGGAAAAAAGGATCGAAGGGGGGAAAAGACTTCATTTTTTACCTCGAGAAGTTTTTCAAAATTAGATACTCTTTCCAAACATAGTTGTAGTCCCTTTCACAATTTTCCCTTTCCCGCTACTAACTTTGGGTATGTTTTAAGACAATTGAAACGACCCTAGGAGACTCAACAGATCTTGTGGCTCTTGGCTTGCATCAAAAGAATGAGATTATATATACTTTTTAATCGGGAAGTCCCATCTGAATTTGGGATGTGGATCAGGTTTTTAGAAAGTATTGGTTACCAGAGTAGAGTGATATTCATGTATGACAGCCTTACAGATATCTCAGACATTGCTTCATTGCCAGCGGGCCTGTTCAGTACCCCAGTGAAGTTATCTGACCCCTTTTACTGAATTTCCTTTCACCACTTCGGAAATTATTTATGCATTTAAATGCTTAGACGAGGGCAATCATTTCTGAATTTCCTTTCATTGTCTTCCTAGACTAGGCGGGGGCAATCATTTCTGAATTTCCTTTCACCACCCGTCTTATAATTTATTTTTTGTGCGTGAAGATGGGGGCAATCAGTTTGTATCAGGGCTGATATTTGTTTAATATTTTGCATCAGAGGTGTGTCAACTTACTTTGATTACTCGGTACCAATCTTCCCTTGACCTTCACAACACCTTCGTTCTTAGGGAGACAGGGAAGATAATTTTTTAAGGGGCATCCTGTTTGAGCAAGCTTTGATCCTTCCGATGCTGTTGAAAAACCTAGGAAAGTTAGGATCGCTCTAAACGTTCCTTCGCTTAGCAGGGGATCAAGTATTTGTGGAGACCTGCTTCCTTTTCACAATTTGTTTTGAGACTCAGGAGGCTATAATGAAAACCTTCATTCCTTCGTAATGAAAAGAAAAGATGGCGTCTTGTCAAAAGTTAGACCCGAAAATAGGCAGGATACAGGGCAGTGATTCATTGATCAAAGATGCAGAAGGTCAAAATAGTTCGAGACTGGCTCTTGTAGATGTCCTTGGGGATGGTTACTCCCGACTGATTGTTCCTAGTTTTAGTGTATCATTCAAACCAATTTAAATCAAAGGTTATCAAGCCAAGCAATAATCATGTTATCTAGCAATTCAGCCGCTATTGCAAATTTGAATGATGTTACCTTGTTTTAATTTCGACAGTCTTTCATATCATGTGTATTGAGAAAGCCCACCTTTACCTTTTCATTTCAATTTTTTTGTGTACTATGAAACTACTTTTAGATATCACCTGTTTCATGTCGATTTATTCCTGACACTGCCTTGTGAATTAGTCTCCCTACTAGCTCTACGATCAGCTGGAATCCTCTAAAAAGAAAATACGAACCTTATTCGTAATATGTCTAAAAATTATGAAAAAAACAAACAAAAAACCCAAGGGGTAATGTTTTAAATAANACTCTTATGTCATGTAATGTTTCAGATATTTCCCATTGACAGGGGCGCTGAGGAATTCTCCGTCGATGTTCTCCAACAGGAAGGAATTTTTCCCTTCTGGATCCGAGACTCTGAATGGTCCATACCAGAGGTGGTCAAATTTACCATGCTTCGCGGTTTCCTCTTTTCTCGCATCCCACCTTAGTACTAAGTCACCTGGAAGGAATTCCCTATCCTTTGCCTTGAGATCGAATAATGCTTTCATCTCATCCTGGTACTTCTGCATTTTCTCATCAACTTCCGCTCTATGCTGTTGAACCTCGATCAACTGGTTAATTCTCCTGGTTACATGATTAGGTTCTTCGTTTTGATCATGCCATAACTTCATTACTGGTAGCGCTAAGTTTATAGGTAGAACCACCTCTGTCCCATAGACCATTTGAAACGGAGAAATGCCAATAGACCTTTTAGTGATGATGTGGTTTTCCCATAATGCGTACTTCAAGTGCACATTCCAGGACCTTTTATTTTCATCCAGTACTTTCTTGATTATGTTTACCAGGCTCTTGTTGGATGATTCGGCCAACCCGTTTCCCTGGGGGTAGTAAGCAGTGGAATGGTCGAGAACGATATTGTACTTCTGATAGAAGTTGATCATAGCGATGGACTTGAAGGCCTGGGCGTTATCGGTAACAATCTTTCAGGGACACCCAAATCTTGACAAGATATTATCTTCCAAGAAGTCGATCACCACTGAGTTTGTTTCCCTTTTGATTGGAATGGCTTCCACCCACTTAGTAAAATAATCCATGGTTGTTAAGATCCACTTATGCTGAGCATTGGAATGGGGATTAATTTCCCCTATGAAGTCTAGTCCCCATTGTTGAAATGGAGCTTCAGTTTTGACTGGAACGAGTGGTAGTGCAGGGATTTTTTGTTTACTAGCGAATATTTGACAAGGGTTGCACGCGCATACTTTGGCATTAACGTCTGAAAATAGTTTCATCCAATAGTATCCGGCCCTCAAAATATTATAGGCCGTGGCTCTCCATGCATGGTGTCCTCTGCATATTCCTTCATAAAATTCCTCTATAACTCGTGGAGTTTCTAACTCAACCAAGCAGACTAGCAGGAATCCAAGTGGATCTTTCCAATACAGCTGGTTTTCGGCGATGCAATATTTTACAGCATGGAGTTTTAAAGTTCTGCATTTGGATGGTGATAGTCCATCTGGGAATTTCATGTTCAACAAGTAGAACACTATGTCTTTATAGCAGCCTGACGATATGAACTTTTCCTCAATCTTTCTTGGATCTGTCTAGTCATCCGGCTCGTGCAGGTGTGTGTCTCTGTCTTCTTCTTGGAGGCAATTAATATCAAGATCTCTAAGATTCGACTCAGCCAAGAGTTTGGCCAGACCCTGCCCCTTTATCAATTTAGTCGGCTTGACTTCCAGATCGAATTCTTATATTTTAGCGAGCCATCACCCTCTTTTTCCATCACTGGCTGGTTGTACCAATATGTCCTTTACAGAACTGGTGGGTACATACATGATTATCTTTGAATGTAGCACATATGTTCTGAATTCTTTCAATTCTTTTATCATTGCGTATGCTTGTTTTTCCATTATGTTGTATTTCAGTTTTGCATCTCTGAGGCTTTTGCTGAAAAACGCTATCGGCTGTTCGAACCCCTCTTCATTTTTCTACAAGAGTACCGCGACGATGGTATGTTCAGAAGAAAAAGAGAAGATGAGAAAATCTTTCAGATAATCCAGACTTACTAACACAGGTGCCTCTCTTATGACTTTTTTAATATGCATGAACGACGCCCTGGCCTCGGTGGTCCAGTTCAACCCGCTATCCTTCTTCAACATTCCTGTAATCAGTTTGACAATCTCAGCAAAATTGGGAATGAACCTTCGTAGAAAATTTATCTTTCCTAAGAATGATTGAATTTCTTTTATATTTCTCTGGATAGTGATAGTATCTATCGCTTCAATACTCTTAGGATCAATCCTGATTCCTTCCTTAGATACGACATGGCCTAGAATCTTACCTTCCCGCATAGCGAAATGAGATTTCTTTGGATTCAAGGATAGACCAAACCTGCGGCACTTTTCGAACGTCTGTCTTAGATGCATCAAATGTTCTTCGCCAGTTTTAGAAAAAATTGTCAGATCATCAAGGTAAATGACTATGAACTTGTCCCTTTCTCCCACGAAAGCGATGTCCATAGCTCGCTGGAAAGTGGCCCCTGCATTCATCAAACCAAAAGGCATTTTGTCATACATGAAAGTACCCCAGGGCGTGGTGAATGCAGTTTTTTCCCTGTCCTGTTCATTCATAGCGATCTGATTATAACCAAAGAAGCCATCTATCATTGACATTTGATTAGCTCCAACAACCTTTTACAAAATGTGGTCCATCTTGGGAAGTGGGTAATTATCTTTGAGAGACGACTTGTTTAGGTTTCGGAAATCCACACATAGTTTGATTTCCCCGTTCTTTTTCCTGATTGGAACTAGGTTAGCTACCCAGTCCAAGTATCTCAAAGGTACGATTATCTTTGCGTCCAAGAGTTTTTTAACTTCCTTTTCTATCACGGGTAACAGAATGGGGTTGATTTTCCTAAGCTTTTGCCTAAATGGTTTGACCCCAGGCTTCAAAGGTATCTTGTGATCAATAATGGAAGTGTCATATGTTTTCAATTCATCATAAGACTAGGCGAAAACATCTTTGTATTGTCTGAGAAAGTCTTTGTACTTCACTTTCATTTTGGGAGGGAGGAATTTAGATATTTTTACCATCCGAGATTCTTTCTCGGTCCCTATATCGCAGTCCTCCACCTCTTATGGCTGGGGCTGCAAAGTGGTCTTTATAGGTACATTGTTCTGATCAAAAAGTCTCTCCAAAGGAATCAATCCTTTGGGAATATGATTTCTTTTAAGGACCAGCATACGATGATCCGCAATTTTATCTCGGAAAACTTCAGGTTCCTCTCCTTCTTGCATGATCCACATGGA
The DNA here is from genome assembly GCA_009831015.1 of Picea engelmannii. Lineage (NCBI taxonomy): Eukaryota > Viridiplantae > Streptophyta > Pinopsida > Pinales > Pinaceae > Picea > Picea engelmannii. The sequence goes on along the minus strand of ML786908.1, from coordinate 1,059,985 downwards.
GTCATTCTGGTTTTCTTGGTCAGCGTGAGTTTCTGAGAATTCGCCTACTGCTGTGAGGAACCTCTTAATCTGTTCATCATCTTCAAAGACTTGCCAGTGTCGGATATTGTCTGGTATGGAAGGCTTGTATCTGATTTTGATATGATATTTTAGTTTGAAGGTCGTGGGAGGAGAAAAGGTTGAAGCTGCCTTTGCCAATGCATCAGCATGTAGATTCTCGGTGCGAGGGATAAAATGGATATTTACAGATGAGAAAAAAATTTCGATGAGATCCCAAGTACAATTTCTATATTCTCTTAGTCTGGAATGCCTGGCTAGGTACTGTCGGTTCACTTGTCTTACTATCAATTCCGCGTCACCGTATACCTCCAAGTCTTTTATATTTAATTTCTTGGCAGCCTCTAATCCTAAGATCAATGCTTCATACTCGCATACGTTATTAGTGTAATCTATGTCCCACTGCAAACAACAGGAGAAAGGAACAATGAACTTACCTTCAGGTGCTACCAAAAGTACCCCAGCACCAGCTCCTTCAGAAGACGAAGCGCCATCGAAATACATTTTCCATACACCATTATTACACAGCTCTTCTGTCAAGGGGTTTGACTCTTCTTGCTTTGTATCGATCTCCTCCAGGCAACCATCCAGACCATCATCAAAAGACAATATGAAGTTTCCCAGATCTTGGTCTGTGATGTAAATGGGGAAGTTGTGTAGGTTTTGAGGGTCACTGACCATGTATGCTAATATTGTCTCTCTGTATAAGCGAGTGAACTGACCCCCGAACACAGGGATTGTGGCATAAGACATGTCTAACTGAAGGGAACCTCCCAACTTGGCCCCCCATGACCTAGATAACAACATACCATACTTAGGGGGGATATCGGCGATAACCACATCCATCATGATACTTTTAACAGGGACCTGCGCTAGTGTAACTACCAGATCCTTTATCATCCCCATGCATTTAACCTTCCTTGAATCGAAAGAATACAGATTTCCATAAAGTCTTGTGATCTGGAGACCCATCTTCTCCATTATAATTTTGGGCATAACATTATGGGAAGCTCTGGAGTCTAACATACAATTATGAAACAACTGATCATGTATATTCAAAGTGATATAGAAGGGAGAGATGTTGTCTTTGGACCCTTCAAAATGGGGACCAAAAGTGATGTTAGGTCTATCATCTTCCAAGTTTATAACATTAGAGTGGCTTTCTAGTTCAGAGACACCTATCATTTTGGTAATTTGTTTGAGATAAATAGGGTTTTTCGCTAGTTCCACCAAAGGGATTGGTATCTTAATTTTGTTTAACTCATTTTCAAAACTGAACGCTCTGTTTACTTTGTCTGTTTGTCCGGTTGAGACTTCCAAATTCTTTCTTTCTGACTTATTCGTCTGGACAAATTTATGATTCACGGTCTTAGTTGAAGAAGTATCTTTGTTTGCGGGTTCGATTGGCTGTGCTTGAGTTCTGAATTTTTCTACCTCAGACTTCTGAGTGCTCACTCTTATCGTTTTGTTGTTGGGTGGTGGAGTTGCATCCGAAGGAGGCTCGTAACCTTGACCTCTCTGAAGGGTTTTGCTAGGTTGAATTGTCGAGGTAGATTTATTCTTAGATCTCAGGTTGTACCTTGGTTGAAGCTCAACCATCATTATCTGAGCTTCTGGTTGGGATTCACAGATCTCAGTGGGATCACCCTCTTCGCTCTCGTTTGGCATCTCCGACACATTCAGAGACTTTTCGTAGTCTTCGTGAGTCAGATATGGTTGACTATAGTCATAACCGAAGTTTGCGACGTCATTATCTGAATCCTCGAGGTCTTGAAAATCGTTAGCTCCTATAAAATTTTCATTCTTCAAGGGAGCTTGTATTTTTTGATCTTCCTTTTTTATTGGTCTCTGTTGATTAGGAGGGTTTTGATTTTTTCTGAAATCTTTTTTGGGGTAAGATTTAGACTTGGCCTGTTCGAGTTCCATTCGGGTTATTTTATTTGACAACTCTTTAATCACTCTAGCCATGTCATCCACTCTATCGTCGGAGGCTCTATTGGACCTTGAAGGGCCAGTTAGCTCTCTAAAGCGCTTGGTATCTCGACTTCCAGTCTCTATTCTAGCCTTAATTTTGCCCGAAGCCATCATGTTAGATTCTATCTCTACCGCATCATCCTGCATACAGTTTAAGGTGGGTCCCCTTCGCTCTCGCAAAAGTAATGCAAAATATGGCTCGAAAGCTCTGGCGAAAGTCACTTTGGCCACGGGTTGAGATGGTTTGACTTCAGCTAGGATTTTATTGTACAGTTTGTTGAATCTCAGAATGAATTCCATGACTAACTCTGAGTTCTTTTTCTTCAAAGACCCGAATTCGGTTAGATAATAGAGATGGTATTTTCGCTCGCCCCATTGTCTAAGGAAATCATCTTCCAAAGCATCATATGATGGGAGAGAAGCTGCGGGTAGGCTCCGAAACCAAGTTCGGACCTGACCTTCAAATGTTTGTACAAGGAGTCTCGAATATACATCCTCGTGCTCGGCACTCCAGAGATCTGCAAATTGGTCGAAAAAATTAATATGTTCAGCAGCGGTTAGATATCCATCCCCGTTGAATTTTGGTAAGTTCTTTATATAGTTTTCCGGAAGATTGTGTAGGGGGATGAGCAACACTAAAGGAGCGTATCGGGCTGCAACTTTCGCAAAAACTCTGGGAGGGGGGAGAGGCGCTTGACCTCCACCTCCTCCTTGAGGGACTCCTCCTCCACCTCCTCCTAGAGGGACACCTCCTCCACCTCCTCCAAACCCTCCTCCTCCTCCTATAAACCCTCCACCTCCTCCTCCGGCGGCTACCATCGTTGTTTGTGGAAAGTTATAAAGGGGGTTTTCAAAAAATAAAAGGGGATTTATATTTTCTTTGCTAAGAGGAGACTTTGATGAGGAAGGATAAGGAACGCAAGGAGTCGATTCCTCAGACTTGCAAGAGACGGAATCGGGAAAACCAACTGGTGTGAGAAACAAGTGTGTAACACACTCTTCAGGATTTGGGGAAGTCGAGAAATTCAGCTGAAGATAAGATGGTGTTTTAAAAGTCGACGAACCTTCAAAAGGGCCCTTTCCCCTCTTTATTAAGGGGGTTGTTGGATGAATCTCACTCCCAACTTCGGAACAGGGCGTTGAATTTTTAGTGTCAAAGTAAGGATTCAGCGAGGTCGGGGGTTCGGAAGGACTCTCGACCTTCGGTGATGGGATTTCAAGTTGGTAAACTGCAGCGGTTGGCCTTAAAGAGCCTTTTGCCTTTAGAATATTTTCAGGATCGGTAACTGGCGTAATCAGCTCACCATCTGGGTTCTGTCTGGTATTCCTTCGACTGAATGCCAGTTTATTTCTTCATGGAGTCGCCAAGTGAAATATAGAAAGCCTTAAAAGGTGTGTACTCTTTGTTCACTATCAAAGGGTAACACTTTCAACAAAAATCGAATGTCGTTTTCCCAGGGAAAAAGATTTTGTAATTTCGTTCCCCGGCAACGTCGCCAGAAAGATGTTGTTCCTGAGTCTGTACTTAAGGCTCAAAAGCACAGTGTCAAGGCATCCGAAAGTGGTTAGGATAATGAGAAGGGAAAATGTCAACCTTCAAAGAAAGAGTCTAAGGGATATTTCTTCGTTGAGGTTGTCTGGCTTCGAACTGCAACTGAATAGTTATGTCACATTCAATGGCTGCCCATGATTGTTCAAGCTCGGCCCAGTTAGTGGCTGTTTTAAGGATAGTGTTGAAGAGGTTTAAGGCGATGTGCATTTGGTTCAATAATCCGGGTTCAACGTTAGGTTGAGTTGGTGTAGGAAATGTCATGGGGGAACAGTACTGGTAAGAGAACTGTTAAGAAAGATTGAGTGTTGTCTCAGTTTAGTTTTATAAAAGAGAATTCACGGTTGCGGTATTAACGATGTATGAAAATCTAAGGCTCGTTCCCGTAACTGTATCATATCTTAATCAAAGGGGTGATATGGGGGAAAAACATTAAGCCGTTTACAGTGTCAGGTTCCTATCAGGGGAAAATCTCACGAAGTAAACAGAAGAAGAAAATATTTAAGAAAATAACCGATGTAGCAAAAAATACATGTAGAATTCCGAAACTACAAATTGGTCTTACACAGCTGATAGCTGGTGCAGAGGAAAGGAAATAAACAATTACAGAAAACCCAAATTTATTCGTTATAGTAGTGGTAGTACTAAAGTATAACGAAGCACATCAATTACGAATGTGAATTGAAAAAGAAAAATGAGGAACAAGAAAGAAAACTTGTAATACAGAAGTGACGGAATTAAGAATCTCGGATCTGCTTGTATTAAATCTCAATGAAAAAACTCTATTACAAAATCTCAAAAAGGGTCCAGCCTTGTTTATTTCTCTCTAGGGTATATTTATACAATTCCTGCCAAGCAGGTAGAATCTCAATAGTCGCAAAGATTTCAGTTATGACAGAGGAGAGAGCAATCGCTCCATCTCCCCTATTATGTCTTCATTTAGTGCCAGGTGCTTGTCTTCGCGCGGACTCGGTGCAAGCGATACATCTTTCCACGAGTTGAGATATGAGCCGTGAAGGTTCCGCTTGATAGCTGGCCTCAGCGAAGTAACATTCTCGGGCTAACTGTTGCATCTTGTCTCCAATTTGTGCATCGATGATGTCGAGGGCACTTAGTTGCATGTTGGGTTGTATCAAGTGCTTGTCAACTCGAGCCATGTCCACCCTGTCCATCTGAGAGATATCGGTCGAATCTCTCTCATCCTTCTCTTTCAGATTGAGCGAGATATTTTCTACATTCATTTTCATTAATGTTTCGGCGTCGCCTCCACTGTCCATACCCAACAGCTCGCCATCTATAAAATTGAAGGCTTCTTCTAATGAATTGGTTACTTTTTGGGCCTGTTCCTTTCCTAGGGCGATGTTATGCTCCCAATCCTTCAACATAATGTTACCTCTATTTTGTTCTGGGATGGCGAGTCTGAGAGAACTTGTCGAAACTCTGTTGTTCGTGGCTATCACCGCCTCCTGGAAGGCGACCTGAGCCACTTCTGCATCCCTTTCTCTGACAATCAAGTTCTCAGAAACCCGATGCATAAACAGAAAATCCTCTCGAATTGCTCCTACTTTGGCGAGCAAACTGTGTTGTACAGAAGAGATCTTGCTCTGAAACTCGATCGCTTGGAATTTAAACCCCTCTATGTCGATCATTTTTCTTTCAGCGGTCTCTACCTGAGCCTGTAGCTCTGCAATCATAGTCCTTTGTTGGCCCACCTGTATCCGACCATCTCGAATCATTAGATGTGCTTGCTCCAGCTTGGCTTTGAGCACTTCTATTTCATTTTTATCATCTAGTCGGGCCAGTTCTATCTCCCCGCTCACCTGACCTTTAGCGTTTTCTGTGGCCAAAGCTACTCTGGCTTCGAGAGTCTTGATCAGGTGATTTTTCCTTTTGAGCTAGTTTTTTAACACTCCATCTGAAAATTGATTCGCCGATGCATACACTCCTAGCGTTCCTGCGATCTCCATGGCGAATTGCTCATTATTTTTGTTCTTTCCATCGGTCATAACCTTGAACTTTTTAGCAGTCGATTCTCCCTCCTGGTAGAATTCCCTTTTCACCACCGCTTTCCTCTTTTTGTCAAAGAAGAACTCGTTTGGAGGAAGTTATTCTACTCTGATAGGCCTTAGTTCCTCATTGAAAATCCATCCTTCTTCTATATTTCCTTGCGTAGACTACAAGGGGGTGACAAAAGTGATGGGTTCCCCGATTTGTTTCGTTTCCTTTCCTGGGGTGACGATCGGGTCCTACTTTTTCGGAGGTTCGGGGGTCTTCGTCTCAGTTTCTGTGTTTTGTTTCTTTGGCAGGTCTGGATTCTGTGCCTCTGCTTCGGGCTTCTTCGTTTTTCTTCCCCTGGTCCTGGATTTTTCCCAAGCCAGGAGCTGCATCTTTGGGTCCTTCAGCATCCTTCGGTTCCATATCATAAATGACAGGGCTCCCTCCTCGCAATACAGTGGGAAGACAACTTCGTCTGTGTTCATGAAATTTCAATACAGAGGCTATGTCTTCGGGTGCTAAAGATCAGATCCGAGCTAGCACTTCCTCATAAGACCTCGCCCCTCAGAAAACATCATCCGAGGGTGAAAACTCATGTTCAAACCTCTTTATCCCACAATTAGCTAAATGGTTGCTCACAATTTTCGGAGGATCATGTTTTTTATACTCGATGGAGACCAAAATTAGGTCTTCCAGGGCTGCAGCCTCAGCTTTGTCATGCCCGAAATCCAATAAAGAATAAGAATTTAGCCGAACGGGAAAAAATGGCCACACCTTCTTTGAAGATGCTTTGAGTTCTTTACTCACCTCGCCAATCACTGTTTGTCGGGCGATCTCGCGACAATACAACTTGTTGGGGATGAACAGTGGTAGTGAAAGCGGGGGAACAACAACTCCGAACACTCTAAAGTAGGAGAACTCTGCCTCCACGTACCAGTCCGCTATACCACTCAAGATTGCAGCAATATTGTCTGAGATACGAGGTGGCGGGTGACCAAAAATGGCGATGTGCAGGGGCACCATCACCCAATTGAAAATTTGTAAATGAATTTGTCTGCTTTATTCTCCCACAGTTTGTCGTGATACTCATGTACGGGTTTTTCTTGGATTAGATTCCAAGCCCAGCTCATCAACGGGAATGGTTTCATGGAACATACCGTTTCCATAATGTATGCAGACATGAAAAATGAGGATGGTCTCCCACTTGCCTTCTGCTCCCGATACTCTAAGACCCGACTGGCCAAGCTGCCTGAGAGTATCTTTGCCCAATTAAACGAGCAACCTTCTGCGACCTGAAACATGAGAGGCACCCACGCAATGTAGAAATGCAATGTGTCCTCTCTTCCGAATAGTCGGCATGTCATCATTGCCACATACTTATACTGTGGCTCCAGCGAAGCGATTGAATAAATGCCCTGGTCATTTGCTCTGAATTTCGCAGAGTGCGAAACCCAATCCTTTATCAAACCGGACATGGTTTTGTCATATTGAGTGCACTCCTTCTCTTTGAATTCCTCCAGGAATTCGGCACCATACGTGTATTCAGATGTCATCGGGAGCTTATACATGGTTTGGATATGCTCCGGTATAAAAGTCCTGACCGTGACCCGCTGGTCGTTCATGATAGTTCTGGTGGGTAAGTCTATGTGGTCCAACGCCCATCGAATCATATCATAATATGGAAACAACCGTGGTCTGGTTGCTACCCTGTGCATTCCAGATTGAACACCTATATTGTATTTAGTGTTCAGGTCGTCCTTTTCATTGTCGTCGGAGTCTGAATAATTCACCAACTCAGATTGCAGAATATCTGAAACAAACGACCAGCTAGGGACTGAGTCAACACTACAGGGCGAAGTGTCAGAGAAATTATCCAAGCCTTGCCTTGCAACCTCGACATTCGCCTTTGCTGCTTTCCGTGGAGCCATAGCTGAAGCTTGCGTTTTCACCCTTCTGCGATAGAACTGCGTATACATGCAGAAATTAGTTCACTCGGAAAATGACGAGCTCTGCGTGCTTATGAAAATGATTTCATTATAATAAAATAAAACTCTTATATATATTTGAAGTTTCGGTACTTTTCGAAATAATCCTGTCAAATCGTAATTAGAAACAAATTTATTGCGCAAAATCCGATCTTATATTCGTTGATTCACCCTAATTCTCCATTAATGTCATCAATTTTTTGGCGTTTTTGACAGTCAGTCGGAGTAGGGAGAGAGATGGCTACCTCGAGAAACGTGCAAGCCTCGGGGCAGAGATATATCTTTCCTTATCTTAAATTATCAAAATTTACCACCTTTCATCAATTCCTCGTTGTTCGCTACTTCGTGGATTTTCTTTTAACATTTTGAGTCCCCAACTCGCGAGATCGCGAGGACCGACTTTGGATTAATTAACACTAATCACGATTTGGAGCATCATTAATTGTATAATCCATTTATTCACCATATCGCAACTCGAAACTTCGAAGGCAAGTCTCTGGGAGATTAGTATGTTGATTCGCGAAACCGCGAAATCGCGATAACTAAGACTCAATTAAGGGGAAGAAAATCTTAGATTAGGCGATTAATTAATCTTGCTATAATTACGTCGTGACTTCGTGAGTAGAGGTTTTAGACGCCGTAACTTTCAAAAAGATAGTGTCGAGTGGCGAATCGCCGAGAACATATTTAACCATGGTTAGCTTTTTGCCTTTAATCCTTGACCAGGGTTATCCCAAAAGTACCTCATGTTCTCAGCTCTCGGGGCTATAAAAATAAAAACTTGGGTTTGACGAACGTCGAGGCGTGAAACCCCGACGACGTCTAATCATGAGTTAAAATATTTTACCCTAGTTAATGTCTTGGGAGAAAATTTGAAAACGACTTCACCATTTCGTGACTCAAGACGTGTGAACTCAAGGATTAAATTATCTGACTTGCGATATCCTGAAGTAAAACAAAAAGGGAGAACATTCTTACAAAAGTGGACTTGTTTTGAGAGTAGAAAAAGCATCGCTGCTTACGCGACAAGGTTGCAGAGTTTTCAAAATTTCGAGGGGGGGGGAATCAAAAGGGCATCTTTAGAATTTTAAGTATCCATAATGAAAATTGTGATGGGTTAAAAAACAAGGGCGGCTCCAACACCTTGCATGATCTTGACAAATTAGAAACAAGGAGGAAAACTACATTTTTTAGACAGAGTAACCAAGATCTAACCTTGGGCTTATAAAGATTGATTTGTTTTTTCAAAAAAAATTGTTTGTATTTGTGTGTAATTGTGTTTAATTTTTTTGAAGAAAGAACAAGGTTTTTTGGATTAAGCACGCACTTTAAGGTAGAGAGTTAAAAAAATAAATTAAAAAGGAAAACAAAAAAAACCCTATTCTCATTTAAACATTTACTATATCCTTTGTAATAACTCACTTGGCTAAAAGTTATTTTATTGAAATAGAGGTCTTGAGTTCAAGTTTTTCTTTTTGTTAAGTTATCTTTTTAAAACGTTCATACAACTTTATGTTAGGACACAACTTTATTGTAAAGTGTATTTAAATTAAAATATAAAAGTGAATCAATCATAAAGTAACTTTATTTTTTGTTTTTTTAAGTTACTTTTTAAATGCTCCTAACCCAAAAGATGCTCAACCAAGTGATCATGTCGAAGCTCTAGTTGGAACCCCTATGGAACCAGAGGAACCCATCATATCGCTTGATGCACTCTTCGGTATTTCGGCCCCGAAAACATTGAAGATCAAAGGATACATCAAACATATATACGTTGTGGTATTGGTTGATAGTGGTGGCACCCCTAATTTTATTCATTGTAGGTTGGTTGATGAGATTCATTGCTTTGTTGTCCATGTTTCTAATTTTTATATCCTTATCTCTAATGGTGGTACTATGAAGTGTGGGGGATGTTGTGATAATGTTAAACTCCAAATGGGTGATTATCATCTTAAAACCCACATGTTCTCTATTTTCATGGGTGGTTGTGACATTGTCTTGGGTGTGGAATGGCTTTGCACTCTAGGGCCAATCACAATGGATTATCAATAATTATATGTGTGATTCACCCAATATTTTGACCCCTATACCCTCTGAGGTCTTCAAGCAGGCTCTCCTGAAATCATCATCTCTCACAAGATGGAAAAATTGTTGAAGAAAGGACACCATGGTGTGATTTCTCAATTTAATGTCATCCAGGTCACTGAACATGCATCTCAGGTAGTTCCTCCTAGACTATGACTCATTTTGGACAAGTACTCCGAGGTATTTGAGGTTCCCACAACCCTACCTCCTTCTAGGGGTGAGCATGATCATAACATCCATCTCCTTCAGGGAAGTCAACCCCCGAATGTACATCCCTACAAATATCCATTTGCTAAAAAAGATGAAATCGAAAATATGGTACAAGAATTATTGGAGCCCGAGGTAATTCGCCTTAGTACTAACCCATATTCTTCAACAATGGTGATGGTTTTAAAGAAAGAAGGTGCTTGGCACATGTGACCTAATTTTTGTGCCTTGAATAAACTGACCATCAAAGATAAATTTCCTATTCCTTTCATTGATGATCTTTTAGATGAACTCCAAGGTGCTTATTTATTCACCAAATTAGATCTTTGCACTGGCTATCACCAGATTATGATAAAGAAGGAAGATATTTCAAAGACTACTTTCAAAAATCATGAAGGACATTATGACTTCTTGGTCATGCCTTTTGGCATTTGCAATGCCCCATCCAACTTTCAAAGTCTTATGAATACACTATTGAAACCTTACCTTTGGAATTTTGCACTTATTTTCTTTGATGACATCCTCATTTACAACCATACTTGGGATATTCATCTTCTTCACATGGACAAAGTCCTTCACTTGTTGCAAGAAAACCAATTGTTTGTCAAAAAGACCAAATGTTTATTTGGGTCCAACGAAGTGGAATACTTGGGACACATTGTTAGTCAAGAAGGAGTAAAATTGGACCCCAAAAAGATACATGCTATGTAGGAGTGGCTGCAACCCACAACCTTAAAATGCCTAAGGGGTTTTCTTGATATCATAGGATATTACAGGAAATTTATCCACCATTATGGAAAAATTGCTAATCCCTTGACCGACCTCCTTAAGAAGAATGCATTTGATTGAACATGTGTTGTTCAGCAAGCCTTCACAGAGTTAAAGAGGGCCATGTGTACTACTCCTTTCCTAGCAGTTTTTGACTTCAATAAAACCTTTGTGGTCGAATCAAACACTTCTGGCACTAGTATAAATGAAGTTCTCACACAAGAGGGTCGACCTTTGGCCTTTACTAGCCAAGCGTTGAGTGGCCTAAATCTAAGGAGATCTACATATGAAAAATAAATGATGGACATTCTGCATACACTGCACACATGGCGGCCATATCTCTTGGGACTTCATTTTAAGATCAAAATAGATCACTATAGTCTAAAATAATTTTTGGAGAAAAAACTATCCTCCCAATAACAAAATAAGTGCCTAACCAAAATGTTGGGTTATTATTATGAAATCATATACAAAATGGGAGAAGATAATACAGTAGTTGATGCATTGTAAAGAAAACCTAAGGAGGAAGGATCCCTCTTGTCCTTATCATTATCGGTCAGATTGAAGAAGTATTCCAAGAGTGGCTAACACATCTGACTCTCTCCAAGATAATTATTTTCCTTCAGGAGGACCCGAATTCTCCCATCAACTACACTTGGCAGGACAATATTCTCAGATATAAGTATCACCTAGTTCTATCACCCTATTCAGTACTAAAGCCAAGGCTCTTAAATTATTTGTACTAATCAACTATATTAGGTCACTCGGAGTTCCAAAAGACATATACTCATTCCCTTCATTATTTTTTGGGGAATGCATGAAGAAGGATATCCTTCACTTTGTCATAGAATGTGAGGTGTGCCAACATAATAAAGGTGAAATTATCAAGTCTTTGGGTTCCCTACAACCCCTACCCATTTCAAATTCTATGTGGACATAAATCTCCATGTATTTTGTAGTGAGACTTCCTAAATATCGGAACAATTCCGTCATCATGGTGGTGGTTGATCGCCTCTGCAAGTATGCTCATTTTTGTGCATTACCCCACCACTTCACACTGAAACTAGTAGCAGAAGTAATTAGATTTTAAAGTTACATGGCATGCCCATCCATATTGTCTCTTATCGGGAACCAACTTTCACTAGAACATTTTGGAAAGAGATGTTTAAATTGTAGGGAACACAATTGAACATGAGCATAGCCAATCACCCCCAGTTTTACAGCCAAATAGAAGTGGTTGATTTTTTTTTGAAAACCTACTTGTGGTTTTTTTCTTAAGACAAACAACACCAGTGGGTGCAATGGCTCCCCTTGGCATAATGGTGGTACAATACTTCCTATCATACGACCACTCAAATAATACCATATGAATCAGTGTATGGGAAATTCCCACCTACATTCGCTACCTATACTTCAAGCACATCAAAGGTTCAATCTATTGATATAATGGTGCAATGTCACACATCCACTCTAGAAACTCTGAAGGATAACCTCCGCATGACCCAAAATCACATGAAACAATAGACAGACCAACATTTTTTAGAAAGGGCTTTTCAGAAAGGTGATAAGGTGTCTCTCCACCTCCAAAATTAAAATCACACATCTTTCAAAGACCAGGGACACCATAAGTTGGCACCCAAGTTTTATGGGCCCTAATAGATCATCAAACGTATTGGTTCAATGGCCTACAAATTGGCCCTTCCTGCTACTTCCAAAATCCATCCATTGTTCCATGTCTCTTGTCTGAAGAAAGTGGTGGGACAACATTATAGGGTCCAAAATATCCCGTTGGAATTAGATGAATAAGGATCCCTTTGGATCCAACCCGAAGCAGTACTCAATAACCGTACATGTTAGCTATGTGGCCAAACTATCAAGGAAGTGTTGATCAAGTGGAAGAAAACATCACCATAGGATGTGACTTGGGAACTAGCAACCATACTCTAGTAGTTTACACACTTGCAGCCTTGAGGACAAGACTAACTTTGAAGGGGGAGGGAATGTTAGGATATGATCCTAACCCCTCTTCACGGGTAATTAGTTAGTAGGATAGATTTTCTATGTAATAAAGGATGAAATTAGTTAATAAGAACTAATAAATAAAGGAGAAAAATTCAATGTAATAATACCTAATATAATATTTTGCTTCTATAAAGATCTTCCCTAGACGTTTCCTTAGAAGGTAGAGTTAGTATAAATAAGAGTAGGAGGCATTGGATATTTTTTTCTTGGATATATTTGTAATAGGCCTCTACTCTGTTGGAGGTTTCCCCCTCAAAGAGGTAAGTGAACATTGCTATCATTAATAAAGGTTCTCTTTATGGTGTTATTCTAGTATTATTTTGATATTTTTCTTGATATATCATTGTTTTTCTTCCATTTCTTGCTAAATATTTTTTTTCTACATACTATATTATATCTAGAATATTGTAGAAACTTTGTATTGGTTAGAAATCCCTGAACAAGGTCACGGTCAAGAACTAGTACCCAATCCCTCATATTCATGATCTTGTCGATCAACTCAAGCGATCCAAGTTTTTCAATAAGATTGCTTTGAAGTCAAGCTAGCAATAGGTGTTGATTGAGAAAACTAATGTATGAAAGATGACTTTAAAGTCTAAATAAGGTCTCTTCAAGTGGTTGGTCATGCCTTTCGGATTGAATAATTCCCCAACTGTTTAAATATGTAAACCTATCACTCGACCATTAATTCCTAGAAAAAAACATTTACTGAATAATAACACAACAATATTACTTAACCATTAAAATTCAGCAGAAGAAAAATCATAAACCAAACAGACATTTCACAATATATTTATGGGTAAATAACCCCTGAAAAAAACATCGTGAGAAAACAAGATCTGTGATTATTTTATCTATTAAATAAAATCAGGGCTCCCATCCTAGGATAATGGCCCTTCTAAGGAAATACAAATGCAACGTTATTATTCCTTCAATCTTGTTGGAAGCTACTTTCCTTGCTACCCCATTGCACCTTTTCCTTATCCCCTACCCATGTACACCTGATTTCTCACTCATTCTTTGTGTACCATCAGTATGTCTCCTCCTTTCACATAGGATGTCTTTTATAACTTCAAGTTTACCCTAAGTCCAAAACCCTAGATATCCTAAAGTGATCTACGACTGAGATCTAATCTCACATTCACTTTGGATCTAACAATTAGGACTTAATTTAATTACTAATCCCAATTACTTTAACAATTAGTTAAATCAAGATCACTTTTTTACAAAAGTAAATTCACTTTATTAATAACTTAATAAAGTGAATCCTAAGGTTCTGATAGGTAATAATGATGACTCCCGCGTCTTGACACAAACCCACATGGAAGTACATGTTCGATGCTACTAAAAACATAAACACCAACCACATTCATGCTAATGATGGATGATATATTGCAACCATTCAAAAAATACTTTGTGGTTGTATATCTATATGGAATCCTCATGTTAATCCAAACGGAGGACGAACATTTGAATTATATTTAGCAGGACTTGGGAACCCTACGACCTCACAATTTATATGCCAATTTGGAAAAGTGTTCCTTTGCCATGTACATAGTCCAATATTTGGGATACATCATGGATGAGTAGGGTGTGCATGTGGATCCATTTAATATCCAAGTCATCTATGATTTTCCCATGGTGTCGTCACTCACTGAACCTATGACATAGCACGTGTGTTCGTGGAACATTAAAGAATACCCCTAATTTCACTAGATATTGATAAATAGCCCCCAAAATCATTTTCATGAACCCCCCACTCAATACATATTTCCAATACCAAAAAACCTTATTTTTACTAGATACCCCTTTTTATAACCCCTAGTACCTATAAACCCCTCGATACCTTGCATCCCCCCGCCATACGTACAATATATTGAATTTATTTTTCACAATTTTAAAATCCCCTTTATGAATGAATATGATAAGATATTGATCAACAAGGTGAAGCCCCCAAGGATTGGCCATACCAGAAGACAATAAACGAGCTCCACAGCTTCTTAGGCCTCTCCAAATTCTACCATGTTTTTTGGTTTTGGTTCTCTCATATCTCTTGGGCCCTAAGCCAGGTGACCAAGGGTGGAGCAAGAGACAAGTTTGTTTGTGATGAACCCCACAAAATGCATTCAAGGATTTGAAATTACGTCAATGCTCAACACTAATCCTTATTATGACATACCTGTAACAACCATTTGAGATTAAGATAGATTCTTCAGATGTTATCAGTGCATTCCTCACTCAACATGGGAATTTAGTGGCATATCACACTAAAACACTATCTCATGTTGTTCGCAGATACCCCACCTATGTCAAAGATATGTACTCCATTGTGCAGGCATGCCAAAAGTGGAAGCATTACATTTTGGGGAAGAAAACGTTAATCCAAACTGATCATAGACCTATGAAATTCATGTAGACACAAGGAAAGTTACAAAATCACCTCCAATAGAAGTGGTTCATGTACCTGCATCAATTCAACTTGAACATAAATTAAAAGAAGGAAAACACCAACCATGTCACAGATTTCCTTAGTTCATCCCCATTTGTGGCGTTAACCATAGTTCTTAACTCTTCTAGGCATGAGACATTTGGGTGGCCACAATTATACAATAATGGCTTTGACTTTGATGCTACCCATCAGACATTGAGCATAGGAAAGCCGGTTCAAGAATTTCATCTCTAGGATGGACTGCTATGCCATTTGAGCCATCTCTTTGTTCCTTCAAGTGAACGTGCAAAGATGAATTTGGAAGCTCATTAAAGTGAGGAAGCATGACACTTTGGTGTGGAAAACACAGTGGAAATACTACAAAATCATTTTTATTGGTTGAACCTTTGACAATATGTTTGTGAGTAGATAAGATCCTTCACTACATGCGCCATTATAGAGCCCTCCATAAGAAATAGGGGGTATACACCCCTCTTCCTACTCTATATAGGCCTTGGGAGTCCATCTCCATGGATTATATATCTGGTCTTCCTTCAACCACGCATGTGAATGACTATTTCTTTGTGTTCGTTGATTGATTCTCTAAGATGACAATTTTGGCACCTTGCAAGGAGAGCATCACAGCGAAGGCTATTGCCAAAATCTTTTTTGAACGTGTTTAGGTTCATTTTTTACTCCCATGGACCATCATTTAAAATCGATACAATAGGTTTTTTATTACTTTTTGATCCAACCTATGGTCAATGATGGACACCAAGATGACCAAATCGAATTCCTTCTGCCCACAGATTGATGGAAAAATAGAGGTACTCAAAAAGATGGTTTTCCATATACTGCAGATGTACAACTCCAAACATCCATGAACATGAGATGAAAGTATTCCTTATGTTCAACATATCCCTCCACACATCTGTTGGCCACAACAGTTTTCAGGTGTTCTTGTGGTTCCATCCATTGGCCTTGATTGACATATCTTTTTCCATTGCAGTTGCGTAGGAAGCGTCCTCCCATGGTTAGATCAAGGTTGATCGAGCAACCAAATTTGTTGAGTGAATCCAGCACATCCAACAACAATCATGATATTTTGTGGAAATCCAATGCCAAGTACAAGTAACGCCATGATCATCATCAATTACCACACCTATTTTAAGTGGGAGATAAGGTATGGTTGCATTTGTAGAAAGAGCAAGGTAGTTTATTCACTATGGAAAGTTTCTCATGAGGAGTTAGATTCAACATAATTTTCCCCATATAATGGAGGAAATTGACATAAAGGAGACGATTATTTCCTAAGGGGGGAGGAATGATCCAAGTGGACAATGGTGACCACCCACTTATTCCACTAGCTTAAAATACAGTTTCCATCTTGGCAGTTGTTTTACAGTTTTTCAAGTCACAAACATATGGGATTGTTTTGAGGCCCTAAACGATGTTTTTTTGATGTGGAAGTGCCCAATATATGTTATAGGCTTGTATTGAGCAACTATGAATTTCTACTTCTCGACTAGACCTTTTTGAAAGGGTACCAACCACCCCAAACGAAGATCCTATGCAAGATTTACACCCTCAGGAAGTTGACGTATCAACTATCCCCATTAAGGCCCACAAACCTTTTGGAATTTCATCTTTTAAGGTTAGGGTTCTGCATGTTTATGGTTTTCTCATTTATGATTTAAGTTAAAAATTCCTTTGGATCCTCATTGTAATCATATTCTTGCGAATAAGCGTAGTCGACACATCTCTCTCTTTAGAGATAAGCTACCACCATTCTAGCTAGCTTGTGTGATTTTCATTTTTCATTGTTTTGTATTCCATACAATCATTAATAGAATCGCAATTTTATTCTATTGTTGTGTTTCTTGCAATATATCTATGAATTTCCTTGGTATATCTATATTATATGTTTTCCTTCAAGTCGTTCTCAAAATAATATGGATCATAATTATACCCATAAATTTTGGTAAGGACCTCTTATAGGTTATAACACACCTTATAATAATGTCAATTTCTTCTATATCAATCATTTAAGGTGTGGGTTTCATTTTCTAGGAGACTCGAGTTTAATACCCTTATGGTGTGTTTAGTCAAGAGGAGACACCAAAAAATCCAACCATGTTAATGGTTAGTGTGGTCAAGGACAAGTGTTACCCCCGAGTGATTTTGATGGCTTAGATGTCAGTGGTTTTTGGTTTCTTATGCAATGGTTGAAATGCTAGCCCCAAAAGTGATGGGCATTTCTAACAAACAAAAAAAAAATACATTATAATGATGAATTTTGATCTAGACAGTATAACACATTTTTTAGTCTCTTGAGTATCTTCATTGTGAACACATCCTTAGTTTTCCTTCATGTTAATTTGTGTATGATCCTATTTCTATTCTTTGCACTAAAAGAGTGATTTTTCCAAAGGAAACATCTTTCCATTTTTCAAATACATAATTCTACAATTTAAAGGAGGGACATTATATGGCCAAGGAAAAACCACACATAAACAAATGTACAAGTATTTGGGAACTCAAACTAGTCCCAAATATATCCTATACATAGTCATATCATTGTCTCAAACCTTCAAACTTTATCCTATTCTTCACCTATCAATATTTGGGACCAGTTGAACTATCAAGCCTAACTAACCTACAATTCTTCCGAAGATGTAATTTCCACACCTTTATATAATGACATGGTTTCAAAAATTTCTTCATTTATATACTTTTGAAAAGACAAATTAAATGGGATATTAATTGAAAATATGGTCTAAAAACAATAAGAACACATTAAAAAATTAATCCTTATTTCTTGATCTTTATCACTACTTTGTACTAGTCTTCATCCTTAATGACATTTTTTGTGTTTGTGAATCCCATGTTTGTTATATTTTTATTGCTCCTTGCTTGTTGACATACCTCTTCTTATAATGTTTTGTTGCTTGTTTCCCCTTAACAATGAAAGGGTATTTTCACATTTTCATGGAATTTACTCTCTCATCAAGAAAAATATAAGACCCTTGGATTTCAATGGAAGCTACAAGTTATTGGTGAAACTTGGAGGTTTTACAACTTGTTCTATATTTCCTAAGCACCACTCATCATCCAGGGTAAGGAAAAAGGTGCATAATAAGTATGGTTTATTTGATGGAGATTTTTTTAGAAGCACACTTCACCATGATATTCCATTTGGGCACACTTGACACATTTGAGGCATGGTTACATGTCTTACATTACTTTCATCAAATCATTGATAGAGAGCCTTATCCCTAAGTTGAACATAGGGTCCAGAACCATGTGGATGGAAGATGTGATAAATAAACAAACCTTATAATATGAATTCCCTACCATAGGAGGTGTCCAATGCATGATTTATGGAAAGGGAAGGCTCAAACATAGCCCAAGGAGAAATTTAATTACCTTATTTGAGCTCCAAAGCATGACATGTGGTAAGAAAAGGGATTCATGAGAAACAAATATTGAATTCCATATTCAAGAAAATGGCTAGGGCATATTGAATACAATAAGGGGTGAGAGATAACCTTAATGGTGGGGATTCCAAATAACTAGAGGCATGTTTCACATTTTGAGGAATTCATGGGGAAGGACACATCATGCGAGGAATTCTCTATATATTTTGAGGCAATCTCTTTTCATGAGTAGATCCCATGTGACTTGATATGATAAATCCATAAAAGGAAAAGATTTTATCTTATGAAGATTACAAGTAGAATTATGGACCAATTTTATTCACTCAAATGGAAAATTAGCAAAATGTCCCACATTGGAGGAGGTCTAGAGCATGACATATGGCAAGGAAAGAGACCAAAGGAGAAACACCCCACCTTAGATTGATGACACATTGTGGTGGAAACACCTGTATGGTCAAAATAGGTCTCTTGTTGAGGAGTGTTCCACTCAACGATTGAAATGAATGATATTTTGTTGCTTAGATCGTGAATCTACCCTTTAAAATATGGATTTCCTCCTCAAAAGGACATTTAAATCATGTTAAGGGGACTCTATGTGGAATTACACAGTATTCAAGGAATGATTCACATATTTGGAGGAGCCACCTCTAAGGAGAAGATGACACATAAATTTTGACTAAATCAAACCCTAAAAGATACTCTAAGAGGAGCGGCCTACTTCTAGTGTTTTTAGCTCTCTTTTATTATTAGTTTACTCATTATGGTTTGGTTTGAAAGGCATAAGCAGAGAAATTCATTTGCTAAAGTCATGGTTGGAAGATTATTAGTTCCCCTCCAAGCACTTAGTTGAATATCTTTGGGAGGATTAGAATAAGGATGGGTTCAAGGTGTGGTTTCTCTATCTCTTTATTATTTTCATGAATGATTAGGGTTTTCAAAAGGATTTCCATCTACTTAAATAATCTTTTTAAAAGTGAAAGTTTGCCACAAAGTAAGAGAGTAAGGTCAAGTTTCCTAAACCCTCCCTAATCCCTAGTGTACCCTTGAATTATTGAAGGATTTTCCTACTTCCATTTTTTTTATTTGGAGGTGCTATTGTTTCCTTATTTATTTATTGGTTGCATGTTATTGTTTGTTGTAATTTCATGGTTGTGATGGTGCATCTTGTTTAAGGGCTCCAACTTTAATCTTGCATGATCTGAAATTTGTTTTGGACTAATTATGACACATCAATCATGACTTAATTACATCTTCTTTGTCATATTCAAACCCTATTGTTCTTTGATATTGACTTCATAGCCCAATTGGATAGGCATTGGTCTTGGTAAATTCCACCATCACTTTATTCTAAAAAGCATCATAAAACAACATCCTTTAGGGTTTCATCTCTTGTATTGGAAAATAAAAGTTCCAAAGTAAGAGGCATAGTCACAATGATAATGGACAACTTCCTAAATTTCCTTGAAATTACACTTTGTTAAAATACTTTGTAACATTTGAAGTGCAAGTTTGGAAAGTAACATTGTTCTTTTTATAGTTCTTTACTTCTACTTTTGCACTATTTTTACCATTTTTACTATTTACTATCGTTCTTATATTTCTTTCAATATGTTTACTTTTTACCTTACCATATATATTTTTTAAAACTAATTATCTCACTTTAATGTCACTTTGCCACCCCTCTCATGAATAATGCCTTTAGAATTCCACTCGTTTTTCTTTAACAACATTTCTCTCATGGTGTAATCGTGTAATGTTAATTTGTCATCAATGACACGTTAATTTTTTCTATTCACATGAGCATTCATTTAAATATGGTTGAGTTGGCGCTTTTACTAAACAAAGGTTTCATGACAACTTAATCCCTGCCAAGTAGATTTGGAAATGGAGATGATAGTCGGTACCCTATAACTATTGACAGCCTATAATTATTGATGATGATGATGATTACTGTGAAACAAGAACAATATGTTAACTAGGGGCTAGTTTTATAGTCTTAAAAGAAATCAATTTGTAAAGATTTTAAATGAAAAAAATTAACACTGATAACTATACCGTCAGAAAAGTCTACATGGGTGCGGTCTAGTGGCCAATTGACGTGTTGTTAAGGCGTCAGTGTTGCTAAGCAGGTCACGAGTTCAAACGACTAAAAAAAAAAAATTGTACCGTCAGAAAGATTGAAATTCAAAGAATTCGAATTAGAATCACAAGGAATAGATGAAGCTCCATGAAACTTAGTTTATAGATTTGTCATATGCAGTCATTTTTACTTTAATGTGGATGTTGTATAGTTTTAGGATTAACCTAAATTTCCTTCCAATTAAGTTAAGCTAACCAAATGCAAATTGCATTTTAAAAGTATTCAATTTTTCTTTTTGAAAATAAACATTTCAAATTAATAATATATATTTTTATATAAGATAAATAATATATTAGATAATATATATAATATAAATATAATAATAAATAATATATTAGATAATAAATATAATATAAATATAATAATGCATAATAATAAATACATAGTACAACCTTTTATATTTAGATGTGGTGAGTGGTGAAAGATGTGGTGATTGGTGAAATAATTAATTCTACATATTAAAAGACTTGAAGGGAGCAATAACACTTCAATTCTATCAACCAATTAGAAATGAGAAACACAAATATTTTTATTATATCCAAAAATATATATTTGTTTTCTTATGTTAAACATTACATTGCATATACAAATTTATGGTAAAAAAATAAATTAATATCACATCAAAATCAAACTCATTGATATAATCTCATAATCCCATGATAGAGATTATGATAGAGACTAATAACTCTTTTATATAGAGTACCTTTGTCCACTCTTCTTTCTTCATAGTATAATTCTGACGATTCTTATAATCGATTTTAAGTTCCACAATTTAATTTATTACATGATCTACCTTATGTAAAAGCTAATGTTAAACCTAGTAAATAATAAATTTTATTTTTTAATACATAATTTTATTTTTTTTAATTTCCATTGTTTGATAAATTTAGAGTTTTACTAAAACCTTCTAGTAAATCGATAAAATGTAAATTAATTTGGAAGTTAATATTTCGTACGGGTGTATATACAAAAATAAATATTATTTTATTAATTTTATTATAAAATGTAAATATATGTATAATAATGTCTTGTTTTATGACATAAAAATCACACTATTTACAGATAAATAAATAAAACATCAATTGTAAATTTTAATAAAAATCACACTATTTATAGATAAATAAATAAAACATCAATTGTAAATTTTAATAAAAATGTATTTTTATATATTCATTAAATCAAGAATATTATGATTTCTGAATAAGTTAATTAGAAAATCACACTATTTACATATAAATAAATAAAACATAAATTGTAAATTTTAATAAAAATATATTTTTACATTTTCATTAAATAAAAAATATTATGATTTCTAAAGTACCGCAATTAAAAAAAAATTGTAAGTTAATTAGAACTAATGAAGAATATTTAAATCGATAAAATGTAAATTAATTTGGAAGTTAATATTTCGTATGGGCGTATCAACACATTTAAATATAAAAAATAAATATTATTTTATTAATTTTGTTATAAATTGTAAATATATGTATAATAATGTCTTGTTTTATGACATAAAAATCACACTATTTACAAATAAAGAAATAAAACATAAATTGTAAATTTTAATAAAAATATAGTTTTACATTTTCATTAAATCAAGAATATTATGATTTTTAAAGCATTTCAATTAAAAAAATTGTAAGTTAATTAGAACTAATGAAGAATATTTATTACTTAGAAAGGTTATGATTATTATCTTATGTCAAACCCTATATAAATATGATACTAGGAGATTGCTAAGATGTATATGTACAAAGAATTGTTTTAAAATAATAGCATGTTTATTTTATGTACTAAATAAATAATAAATATGGGTTTTTCATTGTTATACTAGTTAAAGATGAGAAACACTTTTTGTTAGAAAGTCTAGCATATATCCAAATTAGAACTCAATTTCAAAATATGTGTCACACTACCAACCTTCCTACCCTTCTAACTCAACAAAACTATGGTGATCTTGGAACGCTTCTCTTAATGTTTTTCAGTACAAAAATAAAATTCTAAAGAATTTCAAGTAATCTATTACCTTCTTAAGAGCCATGCTTTGGGCCATATGATGACAAATATTTCATTTGAAATAGTTGCAATCTCTTTCACACACACTATTAAAGGTAAAGTTCATCATCTATATTGGTCCATGTATAGATACGACTTGGAATTTCCTGAGATTATTTGCATTCTATTGCGGTGTCCACAAACCATTTAAATATATGTTGAACTAGATGGATCTGTAATGGTAGACAATTGTAGCTTGACTTTCATTCTAGTAATGGAAGACATCACTTATTATGTTATTGCCTTTTGTGTGTGTACTTATTTATAATTCTTATTAAATTACACATTCATATAAACTTGATGTCCCCATTCGAATTGTCTAGAGAATCTCTATATTCTTGAACAATTAAAATTTTCATCTCATAACCAATAATTTATTTGTTTGATACTACCCTTTCAGGGAAAAGATGAATTTTTATATAGCTAATCATAACAATTAATATGCTACACTTTCATAGTATTGGATGCATTATTTTCATAAATGCATATGCATATCACTAAATGTCATTAACTATATACCATTATTATTCGGAGAAAGTATAAACAGATTTCTTGCACTTGTTATAAACTGGTTTTGAAACTCTATCCTCCCCACCCTCCATGCAATCAAACTTGTCCTTTCTCTTCAAATGCAAACCATCATTTATCCACTATTCAATCTAGAAATTTATCGAGTGTATCGTTCAACATTTGATAGGGTATTGAATTGATACATTTCATCTAAAATACCTAATATCCCAATTTATTTGTCTCAACCTGCCTTTGTCCATTAATTAGGGGATTCCTTAAGGACACAATGTCCTCTCCTTTTTATTGGATAGTTGTGTTATGTCCTAAGCTAATGATATTTTATGATTTCCATGATCATGATCCTTCTCCTAGTTGTAACATGTCAACACAAAATAATTAAAGCAAAATTCAAAAGGACATTGCCCATAATGAATACCTGGTTATCGATGCTTTTTGTGGATTTCCTTTGCTATCAAGGTCTACCATATATACCATCTCATGTATCATGGTGGCATTACATCATTCTATGTTTCTAATAGTTTGTCTCTGTCCCTAGCTAATAGCATTGGACACATTCATTGCATGTTGTCCTCTGATTAGAATCCTCTAAATGTATTTAGTGAGAAATCTTGGGCATTTAGTGTCGTCTCATTTTTTTTCAATTTATCCAATGTCCCTCTTATATAAAATTGCTCAAAATGATTTGATTACTCATAACCAAAGGAATATTAATATATGAGATATAATTTTTGTTGGATTTTATTTTTTATTATTACATGAATATAGATAATGGGTTATTTATTCAATTGGGTTTAGTTCGAGTGGTTGGGAGGAATCATTATTATACTCTCCATCCAACTTCAATTCTTACAAGTGATATGTTGAACTCATAATTAGTATATTGTTGCAATGAATTCGAGCCCTATATTGTTTATCATGTTTGTAAACTGAAGATTCTAGGGTTTACCTTTGGTGCCATCGTTGAAATGAGGGGAAGTACTCAGGAGTTTTCCTCGAGATTTTTTACATGGAAATAAAATTATAACAAATTACTATGTAATTTATCATCCCATTTAAATATTATTCCATGTGTCCATGATTAGAATTCATGAGTGCAAAATGTCCCTTTTTAATTTTGTATTCATCCACTCAAAGTCCTTTGGATATGATTTAACATGTCATTGTAGTCCTACATCCTTCAGAGGATGAATCATAATCCCTCAATAAAAACTCAAGGAATCATGATGTCTTTAAGAGTTTTCATGTCCATATCATGGGAATTATTTATATTGCATATGATGGAAATACTATATATATTATAGTCCCACCATGTTGGTGTACTTACATTGGGTCCCTTTTACATGTGCTCAAGTATTTATAAATCTACTTTATTATTCCCTACCCAACTCAACCCATTCAAAATAACCCATTCAAAATCATATTCACTAGTGTCCATTTTTTTCAATCCTTGATTTTAAGATTGGATTTTATTTTATTTTTTCCCTTTCGACATTAATTTTTAGGTTCATCAACCCTACTTTCCTCAAATTCTCATATTGATTGTTGGATTCCTTTCACTTCAATGATAAATTTTTTCAACCCTACATTCCCCAATGTCATTTTCAACTAACTCCAAAAACAATCCCATTGATTGTTGTCCATTTTGGCTAGATCTTTACTTGAGGATCATTTTGGAGTGCATTTCCCATCCACTCTCAAACATCGGTTTTACAGGTTCACCATATTTACTAAATCCAAAATGTCTCATCTTGTCCAAAGACAATTCTAATGGATGTATATTAACTAGTTAGTACTTTAGAATTTGTTCATCCCTTGGATCCCTTTTTACCAATTTCAAGGGTCACTACCCTTACTTTCCCTACTATATACCCAACTAACACCAATAATGATGATCCATTTTTCTCATTGAATTTATTTGCACTAGATTTTAAGTCCTACCAACCTTATTATCCTCTATACTCATTTTTTTTCAATAGCATGATGTTATCTACATGTTAGTCGTGCTTATGGACAATTCCTACATAGGTCCAATGTTTTCATATTGCTCGATGAATGGTTTGGATTTCTCTACTAAAGGTTGGATTTCTCTACTAAATGTTGTATTTCTCTACAAACACCTAATTCTGAGTAGAGTTATGCTTTTCCTTTTTTCAATTATAGTTATCTTGGCTCAACTTATTTCAACCCTATCATGTTTCATCTTAGGTCATTTTCTTGAATGGGAACTTGTTTCCCATCCAACACCTATTGATCCATATTATTTTGATAATGACATGAAGGAAGAAATATAACATAGTATAATGAGGAGATACACAAATATATTGCAAGAAATGCAATAATATAGTAAATCTCATATTCTATTAATGATTGTCTGGAATACAAAAGACTGCAAAATGAAAAGCACACAGGCTAGCTAGAATGGTGGTAGCTTATCTTTGAAGAGAGATGTGTCAGCCACACTCTCATTCACAAGAAGATGACTACAACGAGGCTCCATTTTTAACATATGAATCATAAATGATAAAAATCTAAACATCCAAAACCCTAACCCTGGAAGATGAAACAAAAAAAGACTTGTGGGCCCCGATGGGGCCAATTGGTGTGCCAACGTCCCGAGGGCACAAATTTTGCATACGATCTTTGTTTGGGGAACTTGGCATCCTCTAAGAAAGGTCTAGAAAAAGGAGTAAACATTATGAACAACCCAATGTATCCCAATGGGAATTTATTAGACACTGCCAAGTCAAAAAAACATTGTGTAGGGCCTCAAAACAACCTCGAAAATTTGGGACTCGAAAAACTGCCAAGATGGAAACTCTAATTCGAGCTAGTGGAATAGGTGGGAGGCCACCGATTTCCACCTCAATTACTCCTTCCCCCTTAGGAATAAATGGTATCCATTACATAAATTCCCTCTATCATATGGGGAAATGTATGTTGAATATGACTCATGATAAGCCACTTTCCCTAATGAAGAAACTACCCTGATTTTATGACCCCACATATGTGGATGTTATGTTGGAGGGTACCCTTCATCTTGGTGTCCATGATCCTATCAATGATCACTTGTTCAATGTGGTCTGGATTGAGTTATGTAGGGGCCAAGTGCTCAGTCATGTCTGAAGTGTCTAGAAGAGGTGGAAAATATGGTCGAATCAATTCCACATTAACTATTGAGTGCAAGCCAAGGAAAGGAGGAATACTTAGTTCAAAATAATTTTCACCCACAACGTTGGTGATGGTGTAAGGCTCGTATTGTAGTAGGAATAAATTTTGATGGAGTCTTGTGAGGTGTTATTTCTGTAAATGAAAACATACCTTATCTCCCACCTGAAACTTGTGTGGTACTTAATAATGATCGTGTTGTTTCTTCTACTTGGCATTGGATTTCTGTAAAATATCATGAACTTGTTGGATGTGTTGTATTATCTTAACAAATGTGGATAATTGATCAACTTCAACCTAATAATGGGAGGAATCTTCTTGTGCAACTGCAATGGGAAGAGCTACGTTAATGGGGGCCAATGGTGGGAACCCAAAGCACACCTAAAAGGGGATGTGGCTAATAGAGCTATGGAGGGATCTGTTGTAGCTATGTTGAACATAAGGAAAGATGTCATCCCATCTACGTGGATGTTTTTATTTTTACATCCTGAATATATGGAAAATCATCTTGTTGACTACCTCTATTTTTCCATTAGTCTATGGGTGGAAGGAAGTCGATTTGGTTAGTTTCATGTTCATAATCGACCATTGGATAGACCAAAAAAATGCTCAAGAACCTACTATCTCGATATCAGATAATGTTTTGTGGGATCCCAAATTGAACACAAACATATTCAAAGAAGAACTTGGCAATGGCCTCGGTTGTGATTCTCTTCTTCCAGAGTGCCAAGAATGCCTTATTAAAGAATCAATCAATGACCACAAAGACATAGTCCTTCCCATGATTGGTTGAAGGTAGAATGGACATGAAATCCATGGATATTCAATCCCAAGGCCTATATAGAGTAGGAAGAGGGGTGTATAGCCCCTATTTCTTGATGGTTAGCTTCAAAATGGTGAAGGCGGTGTAGGATTTGATGTATTTATGGACATCTTGTGGAATATTTGACCAATTAAAAATATTTTGGAGTACTGCCACTAGTTTGTCTACTCCAAAATGTCTTGTTTATCGGATGTAATGAGCTTCCCAGATCAT
Source organism: Picea engelmannii (assembly GCA_009831015.1). NCBI lineage: Eukaryota > Viridiplantae > Streptophyta > Pinopsida > Pinales > Pinaceae > Picea > Picea engelmannii. The sequence goes on along the minus strand of ML786908.1, from coordinate 1,032,551 downwards.
CTTTGCATTCTCTTTTGAAGGAAAAGATATATGGTTGAGATGGCATAGAAATATATCTTAGATATGAAAATAGACAATTGTTTTGTGTGTGCTCAATGTCTGATAGGAAACAATGAATTTAGAATCGATATTGTATAATTATGGCTACCTAGACGTCTCATGCACATAGGAGTTAAGAATAGTGGTTAGTGCCAAAAATTGGGGTCGACTGAGGTAATATGCGACATGGTTGGTGTTACCCTTATTGTACTAGATATTCAAGTGGAATTGTTGCAGGTACTTGGACCACTTCTTATGGTGGTCATTCTGTAAATTTCCTTGTGTCTACATGAATTATAAAGGTCAGTGATCAGTGTGGATGATCGTTTCCTACCCCATAATGCAATGCTTCCATTTTCAACATGCTTTCATAACGGAGTACATTTCTTTGTCATAGGTGGGGTATATGTGAACAACATCAGAGATTGAAATTCATTGTGATAGGCTATCGGATTCCCATGCTGAGTGAGCACTAGACCAATATCATAATCTAAAGCATCTATCTCAATCTCAAATGGTTTTTGTAGGTCTAGAAAAATAAGGATTGGTGTTGACCAGAGGAGAAATTTCACATCCTTGAATATTTTCTATTGGGATGCATCTCACACAAACTTGGCCTTTTCTCCACCCTTGGTCAT
>ML786908.1:986284-1017370 GCA_009831015.1 Picea engelmannii | reverse complement strand
AAGTTTTATGGGCCCTAATAGATCATCAAACGTATTGGTTCAATGGCCTACAAATTGGCCCTTCCTGCTACTTCCAAAATCCATCCATTGTTCCATGTCTCTTGTCTGAAGAAAGTGGTGGGACAACATTATAGGGTCCAAAATATCCCGTTGGAATTAGATGAATAAGGATCCCTTTGGATCCAACCCGAAGCAGTACTCAATAACCGTACATGTTAGCTATGTGGCCAAACTATCAAGGAAGTGTTGATCAAGTGGAAGAAAACATCACCATAGGATGTGACTTGGGAACTAGCAACCATACTCTAGTAGTTTACACACTTGCAGCCTTGAGGACAAGACTAACTTTGAAGGGGGAGGGAATGTTAGGATATGATCCTAACCCCTCTTCACGGGTAATTAGTTAGTAGGATAGATTTTCTATGTAATAAAGGATGAAATTAGTTAATAAGAACTAATAAATAAAGGAGAAAAATTCAATGTAATAATACCTAATATAATATTTTGCTTCTATAAAGATCTTCCCTAGACGTTTCCTTAGAAGGTAGAGTTAGTATAAATAAGAGTAGGAGGCATTGGATATTTTTTTCTTGGATATATTTGTAATAGGCCTCTACTCTGTTGGAGGTTTCCCCCTCAAAGAGGTAAGTGAACATTGCTATCATTAATAAAGGTTCTCTTTATGGTGTTATTCTAGTATTATTTTGATATTTTTCTTGATATATCATTGTTTTTCTTCCATTTCTTGCTAAATATTTTTTTTCTACATACTATATTATATCTAGAATATTGTAGAAACTTTGTATTGGTTAGAAATCCCTGAACAAGGTCACGGTCAAGAACTAGTACCCAATCCCTCATATTCATGATCTTGTCGATCAACTCAAGCGATCCAAGTTTTTCAATAAGATTGCTTTGAAGTCAAGCTAGCAATAGGTGTTGATTGAGAAAACTAATGTATGAAAGATGACTTTAAAGTCTAAATAAGGTCTCTTCAAGTGGTTGGTCATGCCTTTCGGATTGAATAATTCCCCAACTGTTTAAATATGTAAACCTATCACTCGACCATTAATTCCTAGAAAAAAACATTTACTGAATAATAACACAACAATATTACTTAACCATTAAAATTCAGCAGAAGAAAAATCATAAACCAAACAGACATTTCACAATATATTTATGGGTAAATAACCCCTGAAAAAAACATCGTGAGAAAACAAGATCTGTGATTATTTTATCTATTAAATAAAATCAGGGCTCCCATCCTAGGATAATGGCCCTTCTAAGGAAATACAAATGCAACGTTATTATTCCTTCAATCTTGTTGGAAGCTACTTTCCTTGCTACCCCATTGCACCTTTTCCTTATCCCCTACCCATGTACACCTGATTTCTCACTCATTCTTTGTGTACCATCAGTATGTCTCCTCCTTTCACATAGGATGTCTTTTATAACTTCAAGTTTACCCTAAGTCCAAAACCCTAGATATCCTAAAGTGATCTACGACTGAGATCTAATCTCACATTCACTTTGGATCTAACAATTAGGACTTAATTTAATTACTAATCCCAATTACTTTAACAATTAGTTAAATCAAGATCACTTTTTTACAAAAGTAAATTCACTTTATTAATAACTTAATAAAGTGAATCCTAAGGTTCTGATAGGTAATAATGATGACTCCCGCGTCTTGACACAAACCCACATGGAAGTACATGTTCGATGCTACTAAAAACATAAACACCAACCACATTCATGCTAATGATGGATGATATATTGCAACCATTCAAAAAATACTTTGTGGTTGTATATCTATATGGAATCCTCATGTTAATCCAAACGGAGGACGAACATTTGAATTATATTTAGCAGGACTTGGGAACCCTACGACCTCACAATTTATATGCCAATTTGGAAAAGTGTTCCTTTGCCATGTACATAGTCCAATATTTGGGATACATCATGGATGAGTAGGGTGTGCATGTGGATCCATTTAATATCCAAGTCATCTATGATTTTCCCATGGTGTCGTCACTCACTGAACCTATGACATAGCACGTGTGTTCGTGGAACATTAAAGAATACCCCTAATTTCACTAGATATTGATAAATAGCCCCCAAAATCATTTTCATGAACCCCCCACTCAATACATATTTCCAATACCAAAAAACCTTATTTTTACTAGATACCCCTTTTTATAACCCCTAGTACCTATAAACCCCTCGATACCTTGCATCCCCCCGCCATACGTACAATATATTGAATTTATTTTTCACAATTTTAAAATCCCCTTTATGAATGAATATGATAAGATATTGATCAACAAGGTGAAGCCCCCAAGGATTGGCCATACCAGAAGACAATAAACGAGCTCCACAGCTTCTTAGGCCTCTCCAAATTCTACCATGTTTTTTGGTTTTGGTTCTCTCATATCTCTTGGGCCCTAAGCCAGGTGACCAAGGGTGGAGCAAGAGACAAGTTTGTTTGTGATGAACCCCACAAAATGCATTCAAGGATTTGAAATTACGTCAATGCTCAACACTAATCCTTATTATGACATACCTGTAACAACCATTTGAGATTAAGATAGATTCTTCAGATGTTATCAGTGCATTCCTCACTCAACATGGGAATTTAGTGGCATATCACACTAAAACACTATCTCATGTTGTTCGCAGATACCCCACCTATGTCAAAGATATGTACTCCATTGTGCAGGCATGCCAAAAGTGGAAGCATTACATTTTGGGGAAGAAAACGTTAATCCAAACTGATCATAGACCTATGAAATTCATGTAGACACAAGGAAAGTTACAAAATCACCTCCAATAGAAGTGGTTCATGTACCTGCATCAATTCAACTTGAACATAAATTAAAAGAAGGAAAACACCAACCATGTCACAGATTTCCTTAGTTCATCCCCATTTGTGGCGTTAACCATAGTTCTTAACTCTTCTAGGCATGAGACATTTGGGTGGCCACAATTATACAATAATGGCTTTGACTTTGATGCTACCCATCAGACATTGAGCATAGGAAAGCCGGTTCAAGAATTTCATCTCTAGGATGGACTGCTATGCCATTTGAGCCATCTCTTTGTTCCTTCAAGTGAACGTGCAAAGATGAATTTGGAAGCTCATTAAAGTGAGGAAGCATGACACTTTGGTGTGGAAAACACAGTGGAAATACTACAAAATCATTTTTATTGGTTGAACCTTTGACAATATGTTTGTGAGTAGATAAGATCCTTCACTACATGCGCCATTATAGAGCCCTCCATAAGAAATAGGGGGTATACACCCCTCTTCCTACTCTATATAGGCCTTGGGAGTCCATCTCCATGGATTATATATCTGGTCTTCCTTCAACCACGCATGTGAATGACTATTTCTTTGTGTTCGTTGATTGATTCTCTAAGATGACAATTTTGGCACCTTGCAAGGAGAGCATCACAGCGAAGGCTATTGCCAAAATCTTTTTTGAACGTGTTTAGGTTCATTTTTTACTCCCATGGACCATCATTTAAAATCGATACAATAGGTTTTTTATTACTTTTTGATCCAACCTATGGTCAATGATGGACACCAAGATGACCAAATCGAATTCCTTCTGCCCACAGATTGATGGAAAAATAGAGGTACTCAAAAAGATGGTTTTCCATATACTGCAGATGTACAACTCCAAACATCCATGAACATGAGATGAAAGTATTCCTTATGTTCAACATATCCCTCCACACATCTGTTGGCCACAACAGTTTTCAGGTGTTCTTGTGGTTCCATCCATTGGCCTTGATTGACATATCTTTTTCCATTGCAGTTGCGTAGGAAGCGTCCTCCCATGGTTAGATCAAGGTTGATCGAGCAACCAAATTTGTTGAGTGAATCCAGCACATCCAACAACAATCATGATATTTTGTGGAAATCCAATGCCAAGTACAAGTAACGCCATGATCATCATCAATTACCACACCTATTTTAAGTGGGAGATAAGGTATGGTTGCATTTGTAGAAAGAGCAAGGTAGTTTATTCACTATGGAAAGTTTCTCATGAGGAGTTAGATTCAACATAATTTTCCCCATATAATGGAGGAAATTGACATAAAGGAGACGATTATTTCCTAAGGGGGGAGGAATGATCCAAGTGGACAATGGTGACCACCCACTTATTCCACTAGCTTAAAATACAGTTTCCATCTTGGCAGTTGTTTTACAGTTTTTCAAGTCACAAACATATGGGATTGTTTTGAGGCCCTAAACGATGTTTTTTTGATGTGGAAGTGCCCAATATATGTTATAGGCTTGTATTGAGCAACTATGAATTTCTACTTCTCGACTAGACCTTTTTGAAAGGGTACCAACCACCCCAAACGAAGATCCTATGCAAGATTTACACCCTCAGGAAGTTGACGTATCAACTATCCCCATTAAGGCCCACAAACCTTTTGGAATTTCATCTTTTAAGGTTAGGGTTCTGCATGTTTATGGTTTTCTCATTTATGATTTAAGTTAAAAATTCCTTTGGATCCTCATTGTAATCATATTCTTGCGAATAAGCGTAGTCGACACATCTCTCTCTTTAGAGATAAGCTACCACCATTCTAGCTAGCTTGTGTGATTTTCATTTTTCATTGTTTTGTATTCCATACAATCATTAATAGAATCGCAATTTTATTCTATTGTTGTGTTTCTTGCAATATATCTATGAATTTCCTTGGTATATCTATATTATATGTTTTCCTTCAAGTCGTTCTCAAAATAATATGGATCATAATTATACCCATAAATTTTGGTAAGGACCTCTTATAGGTTATAACACACCTTATAATAATGTCAATTTCTTCTATATCAATCATTTAAGGTGTGGGTTTCATTTTCTAGGAGACTCGAGTTTAATACCCTTATGGTGTGTTTAGTCAAGAGGAGACACCAAAAAATCCAACCATGTTAATGGTTAGTGTGGTCAAGGACAAGTGTTACCCCCGAGTGATTTTGATGGCTTAGATGTCAGTGGTTTTTGGTTTCTTATGCAATGGTTGAAATGCTAGCCCCAAAAGTGATGGGCATTTCTAACAAACAAAAAAAAAATACATTATAATGATGAATTTTGATCTAGACAGTATAACACATTTTTTAGTCTCTTGAGTATCTTCATTGTGAACACATCCTTAGTTTTCCTTCATGTTAATTTGTGTATGATCCTATTTCTATTCTTTGCACTAAAAGAGTGATTTTTCCAAAGGAAACATCTTTCCATTTTTCAAATACATAATTCTACAATTTAAAGGAGGGACATTATATGGCCAAGGAAAAACCACACATAAACAAATGTACAAGTATTTGGGAACTCAAACTAGTCCCAAATATATCCTATACATAGTCATATCATTGTCTCAAACCTTCAAACTTTATCCTATTCTTCACCTATCAATATTTGGGACCAGTTGAACTATCAAGCCTAACTAACCTACAATTCTTCCGAAGATGTAATTTCCACACCTTTATATAATGACATGGTTTCAAAAATTTCTTCATTTATATACTTTTGAAAAGACAAATTAAATGGGATATTAATTGAAAATATGGTCTAAAAACAATAAGAACACATTAAAAAATTAATCCTTATTTCTTGATCTTTATCACTACTTTGTACTAGTCTTCATCCTTAATGACATTTTTTGTGTTTGTGAATCCCATGTTTGTTATATTTTTATTGCTCCTTGCTTGTTGACATACCTCTTCTTATAATGTTTTGTTGCTTGTTTCCCCTTAACAATGAAAGGGTATTTTCACATTTTCATGGAATTTACTCTCTCATCAAGAAAAATATAAGACCCTTGGATTTCAATGGAAGCTACAAGTTATTGGTGAAACTTGGAGGTTTTACAACTTGTTCTATATTTCCTAAGCACCACTCATCATCCAGGGTAAGGAAAAAGGTGCATAATAAGTATGGTTTATTTGATGGAGATTTTTTTAGAAGCACACTTCACCATGATATTCCATTTGGGCACACTTGACACATTTGAGGCATGGTTACATGTCTTACATTACTTTCATCAAATCATTGATAGAGAGCCTTATCCCTAAGTTGAACATAGGGTCCAGAACCATGTGGATGGAAGATGTGATAAATAAACAAACCTTATAATATGAATTCCCTACCATAGGAGGTGTCCAATGCATGATTTATGGAAAGGGAAGGCTCAAACATAGCCCAAGGAGAAATTTAATTACCTTATTTGAGCTCCAAAGCATGACATGTGGTAAGAAAAGGGATTCATGAGAAACAAATATTGAATTCCATATTCAAGAAAATGGCTAGGGCATATTGAATACAATAAGGGGTGAGAGATAACCTTAATGGTGGGGATTCCAAATAACTAGAGGCATGTTTCACATTTTGAGGAATTCATGGGGAAGGACACATCATGCGAGGAATTCTCTATATATTTTGAGGCAATCTCTTTTCATGAGTAGATCCCATGTGACTTGATATGATAAATCCATAAAAGGAAAAGATTTTATCTTATGAAGATTACAAGTAGAATTATGGACCAATTTTATTCACTCAAATGGAAAATTAGCAAAATGTCCCACATTGGAGGAGGTCTAGAGCATGACATATGGCAAGGAAAGAGACCAAAGGAGAAACACCCCACCTTAGATTGATGACACATTGTGGTGGAAACACCTGTATGGTCAAAATAGGTCTCTTGTTGAGGAGTGTTCCACTCAACGATTGAAATGAATGATATTTTGTTGCTTAGATCGTGAATCTACCCTTTAAAATATGGATTTCCTCCTCAAAAGGACATTTAAATCATGTTAAGGGGACTCTATGTGGAATTACACAGTATTCAAGGAATGATTCACATATTTGGAGGAGCCACCTCTAAGGAGAAGATGACACATAAATTTTGACTAAATCAAACCCTAAAAGATACTCTAAGAGGAGCGGCCTACTTCTAGTGTTTTTAGCTCTCTTTTATTATTAGTTTACTCATTATGGTTTGGTTTGAAAGGCATAAGCAGAGAAATTCATTTGCTAAAGTCATGGTTGGAAGATTATTAGTTCCCCTCCAAGCACTTAGTTGAATATCTTTGGGAGGATTAGAATAAGGATGGGTTCAAGGTGTGGTTTCTCTATCTCTTTATTATTTTCATGAATGATTAGGGTTTTCAAAAGGATTTCCATCTACTTAAATAATCTTTTTAAAAGTGAAAGTTTGCCACAAAGTAAGAGAGTAAGGTCAAGTTTCCTAAACCCTCCCTAATCCCTAGTGTACCCTTGAATTATTGAAGGATTTTCCTACTTCCATTTTTTTTATTTGGAGGTGCTATTGTTTCCTTATTTATTTATTGGTTGCATGTTATTGTTTGTTGTAATTTCATGGTTGTGATGGTGCATCTTGTTTAAGGGCTCCAACTTTAATCTTGCATGATCTGAAATTTGTTTTGGACTAATTATGACACATCAATCATGACTTAATTACATCTTCTTTGTCATATTCAAACCCTATTGTTCTTTGATATTGACTTCATAGCCCAATTGGATAGGCATTGGTCTTGGTAAATTCCACCATCACTTTATTCTAAAAAGCATCATAAAACAACATCCTTTAGGGTTTCATCTCTTGTATTGGAAAATAAAAGTTCCAAAGTAAGAGGCATAGTCACAATGATAATGGACAACTTCCTAAATTTCCTTGAAATTACACTTTGTTAAAATACTTTGTAACATTTGAAGTGCAAGTTTGGAAAGTAACATTGTTCTTTTTATAGTTCTTTACTTCTACTTTTGCACTATTTTTACCATTTTTACTATTTACTATCGTTCTTATATTTCTTTCAATATGTTTACTTTTTACCTTACCATATATATTTTTTAAAACTAATTATCTCACTTTAATGTCACTTTGCCACCCCTCTCATGAATAATGCCTTTAGAATTCCACTCGTTTTTCTTTAACAACATTTCTCTCATGGTGTAATCGTGTAATGTTAATTTGTCATCAATGACACGTTAATTTTTTCTATTCACATGAGCATTCATTTAAATATGGTTGAGTTGGCGCTTTTACTAAACAAAGGTTTCATGACAACTTAATCCCTGCCAAGTAGATTTGGAAATGGAGATGATAGTCGGTACCCTATAACTATTGACAGCCTATAATTATTGATGATGATGATGATTACTGTGAAACAAGAACAATATGTTAACTAGGGGCTAGTTTTATAGTCTTAAAAGAAATCAATTTGTAAAGATTTTAAATGAAAAAAATTAACACTGATAACTATACCGTCAGAAAAGTCTACATGGGTGCGGTCTAGTGGCCAATTGACGTGTTGTTAAGGCGTCAGTGTTGCTAAGCAGGTCACGAGTTCAAACGACTAAAAAAAAAAAATTGTACCGTCAGAAAGATTGAAATTCAAAGAATTCGAATTAGAATCACAAGGAATAGATGAAGCTCCATGAAACTTAGTTTATAGATTTGTCATATGCAGTCATTTTTACTTTAATGTGGATGTTGTATAGTTTTAGGATTAACCTAAATTTCCTTCCAATTAAGTTAAGCTAACCAAATGCAAATTGCATTTTAAAAGTATTCAATTTTTCTTTTTGAAAATAAACATTTCAAATTAATAATATATATTTTTATATAAGATAAATAATATATTAGATAATATATATAATATAAATATAATAATAAATAATATATTAGATAATAAATATAATATAAATATAATAATGCATAATAATAAATACATAGTACAACCTTTTATATTTAGATGTGGTGAGTGGTGAAAGATGTGGTGATTGGTGAAATAATTAATTCTACATATTAAAAGACTTGAAGGGAGCAATAACACTTCAATTCTATCAACCAATTAGAAATGAGAAACACAAATATTTTTATTATATCCAAAAATATATATTTGTTTTCTTATGTTAAACATTACATTGCATATACAAATTTATGGTAAAAAAATAAATTAATATCACATCAAAATCAAACTCATTGATATAATCTCATAATCCCATGATAGAGATTATGATAGAGACTAATAACTCTTTTATATAGAGTACCTTTGTCCACTCTTCTTTCTTCATAGTATAATTCTGACGATTCTTATAATCGATTTTAAGTTCCACAATTTAATTTATTACATGATCTACCTTATGTAAAAGCTAATGTTAAACCTAGTAAATAATAAATTTTATTTTTTAATACATAATTTTATTTTTTTTAATTTCCATTGTTTGATAAATTTAGAGTTTTACTAAAACCTTCTAGTAAATCGATAAAATGTAAATTAATTTGGAAGTTAATATTTCGTACGGGTGTATATACAAAAATAAATATTATTTTATTAATTTTATTATAAAATGTAAATATATGTATAATAATGTCTTGTTTTATGACATAAAAATCACACTATTTACAGATAAATAAATAAAACATCAATTGTAAATTTTAATAAAAATCACACTATTTATAGATAAATAAATAAAACATCAATTGTAAATTTTAATAAAAATGTATTTTTATATATTCATTAAATCAAGAATATTATGATTTCTGAATAAGTTAATTAGAAAATCACACTATTTACATATAAATAAATAAAACATAAATTGTAAATTTTAATAAAAATATATTTTTACATTTTCATTAAATAAAAAATATTATGATTTCTAAAGTACCGCAATTAAAAAAAAATTGTAAGTTAATTAGAACTAATGAAGAATATTTAAATCGATAAAATGTAAATTAATTTGGAAGTTAATATTTCGTATGGGCGTATCAACACATTTAAATATAAAAAATAAATATTATTTTATTAATTTTGTTATAAATTGTAAATATATGTATAATAATGTCTTGTTTTATGACATAAAAATCACACTATTTACAAATAAAGAAATAAAACATAAATTGTAAATTTTAATAAAAATATAGTTTTACATTTTCATTAAATCAAGAATATTATGATTTTTAAAGCATTTCAATTAAAAAAATTGTAAGTTAATTAGAACTAATGAAGAATATTTATTACTTAGAAAGGTTATGATTATTATCTTATGTCAAACCCTATATAAATATGATACTAGGAGATTGCTAAGATGTATATGTACAAAGAATTGTTTTAAAATAATAGCATGTTTATTTTATGTACTAAATAAATAATAAATATGGGTTTTTCATTGTTATACTAGTTAAAGATGAGAAACACTTTTTGTTAGAAAGTCTAGCATATATCCAAATTAGAACTCAATTTCAAAATATGTGTCACACTACCAACCTTCCTACCCTTCTAACTCAACAAAACTATGGTGATCTTGGAACGCTTCTCTTAATGTTTTTCAGTACAAAAATAAAATTCTAAAGAATTTCAAGTAATCTATTACCTTCTTAAGAGCCATGCTTTGGGCCATATGATGACAAATATTTCATTTGAAATAGTTGCAATCTCTTTCACACACACTATTAAAGGTAAAGTTCATCATCTATATTGGTCCATGTATAGATACGACTTGGAATTTCCTGAGATTATTTGCATTCTATTGCGGTGTCCACAAACCATTTAAATATATGTTGAACTAGATGGATCTGTAATGGTAGACAATTGTAGCTTGACTTTCATTCTAGTAATGGAAGACATCACTTATTATGTTATTGCCTTTTGTGTGTGTACTTATTTATAATTCTTATTAAATTACACATTCATATAAACTTGATGTCCCCATTCGAATTGTCTAGAGAATCTCTATATTCTTGAACAATTAAAATTTTCATCTCATAACCAATAATTTATTTGTTTGATACTACCCTTTCAGGGAAAAGATGAATTTTTATATAGCTAATCATAACAATTAATATGCTACACTTTCATAGTATTGGATGCATTATTTTCATAAATGCATATGCATATCACTAAATGTCATTAACTATATACCATTATTATTCGGAGAAAGTATAAACAGATTTCTTGCACTTGTTATAAACTGGTTTTGAAACTCTATCCTCCCCACCCTCCATGCAATCAAACTTGTCCTTTCTCTTCAAATGCAAACCATCATTTATCCACTATTCAATCTAGAAATTTATCGAGTGTATCGTTCAACATTTGATAGGGTATTGAATTGATACATTTCATCTAAAATACCTAATATCCCAATTTATTTGTCTCAACCTGCCTTTGTCCATTAATTAGGGGATTCCTTAAGGACACAATGTCCTCTCCTTTTTATTGGATAGTTGTGTTATGTCCTAAGCTAATGATATTTTATGATTTCCATGATCATGATCCTTCTCCTAGTTGTAACATGTCAACACAAAATAATTAAAGCAAAATTCAAAAGGACATTGCCCATAATGAATACCTGGTTATCGATGCTTTTTGTGGATTTCCTTTGCTATCAAGGTCTACCATATATACCATCTCATGTATCATGGTGGCATTACATCATTCTATGTTTCTAATAGTTTGTCTCTGTCCCTAGCTAATAGCATTGGACACATTCATTGCATGTTGTCCTCTGATTAGAATCCTCTAAATGTATTTAGTGAGAAATCTTGGGCATTTAGTGTCGTCTCATTTTTTTTCAATTTATCCAATGTCCCTCTTATATAAAATTGCTCAAAATGATTTGATTACTCATAACCAAAGGAATATTAATATATGAGATATAATTTTTGTTGGATTTTATTTTTTATTATTACATGAATATAGATAATGGGTTATTTATTCAATTGGGTTTAGTTCGAGTGGTTGGGAGGAATCATTATTATACTCTCCATCCAACTTCAATTCTTACAAGTGATATGTTGAACTCATAATTAGTATATTGTTGCAATGAATTCGAGCCCTATATTGTTTATCATGTTTGTAAACTGAAGATTCTAGGGTTTACCTTTGGTGCCATCGTTGAAATGAGGGGAAGTACTCAGGAGTTTTCCTCGAGATTTTTTACATGGAAATAAAATTATAACAAATTACTATGTAATTTATCATCCCATTTAAATATTATTCCATGTGTCCATGATTAGAATTCATGAGTGCAAAATGTCCCTTTTTAATTTTGTATTCATCCACTCAAAGTCCTTTGGATATGATTTAACATGTCATTGTAGTCCTACATCCTTCAGAGGATGAATCATAATCCCTCAATAAAAACTCAAGGAATCATGATGTCTTTAAGAGTTTTCATGTCCATATCATGGGAATTATTTATATTGCATATGATGGAAATACTATATATATTATAGTCCCACCATGTTGGTGTACTTACATTGGGTCCCTTTTACATGTGCTCAAGTATTTATAAATCTACTTTATTATTCCCTACCCAACTCAACCCATTCAAAATAACCCATTCAAAATCATATTCACTAGTGTCCATTTTTTTCAATCCTTGATTTTAAGATTGGATTTTATTTTATTTTTTCCCTTTCGACATTAATTTTTAGGTTCATCAACCCTACTTTCCTCAAATTCTCATATTGATTGTTGGATTCCTTTCACTTCAATGATAAATTTTTTCAACCCTACATTCCCCAATGTCATTTTCAACTAACTCCAAAAACAATCCCATTGATTGTTGTCCATTTTGGCTAGATCTTTACTTGAGGATCATTTTGGAGTGCATTTCCCATCCACTCTCAAACATCGGTTTTACAGGTTCACCATATTTACTAAATCCAAAATGTCTCATCTTGTCCAAAGACAATTCTAATGGATGTATATTAACTAGTTAGTACTTTAGAATTTGTTCATCCCTTGGATCCCTTTTTACCAATTTCAAGGGTCACTACCCTTACTTTCCCTACTATATACCCAACTAACACCAATAATGATGATCCATTTTTCTCATTGAATTTATTTGCACTAGATTTTAAGTCCTACCAACCTTATTATCCTCTATACTCATTTTTTTTCAATAGCATGATGTTATCTACATGTTAGTCGTGCTTATGGACAATTCCTACATAGGTCCAATGTTTTCATATTGCTCGATGAATGGTTTGGATTTCTCTACTAAAGGTTGGATTTCTCTACTAAATGTTGTATTTCTCTACAAACACCTAATTCTGAGTAGAGTTATGCTTTTCCTTTTTTCAATTATAGTTATCTTGGCTCAACTTATTTCAACCCTATCATGTTTCATCTTAGGTCATTTTCTTGAATGGGAACTTGTTTCCCATCCAACACCTATTGATCCATATTATTTTGATAATGACATGAAGGAAGAAATATAACATAGTATAATGAGGAGATACACAAATATATTGCAAGAAATGCAATAATATAGTAAATCTCATATTCTATTAATGATTGTCTGGAATACAAAAGACTGCAAAATGAAAAGCACACAGGCTAGCTAGAATGGTGGTAGCTTATCTTTGAAGAGAGATGTGTCAGCCACACTCTCATTCACAAGAAGATGACTACAACGAGGCTCCATTTTTAACATATGAATCATAAATGATAAAAATCTAAACATCCAAAACCCTAACCCTGGAAGATGAAACAAAAAAAGACTTGTGGGCCCCGATGGGGCCAATTGGTGTGCCAACGTCCCGAGGGCACAAATTTTGCATACGATCTTTGTTTGGGGAACTTGGCATCCTCTAAGAAAGGTCTAGAAAAAGGAGTAAACATTATGAACAACCCAATGTATCCCAATGGGAATTTATTAGACACTGCCAAGTCAAAAAAACATTGTGTAGGGCCTCAAAACAACCTCGAAAATTTGGGACTCGAAAAACTGCCAAGATGGAAACTCTAATTCGAGCTAGTGGAATAGGTGGGAGGCCACCGATTTCCACCTCAATTACTCCTTCCCCCTTAGGAATAAATGGTATCCATTACATAAATTCCCTCTATCATATGGGGAAATGTATGTTGAATATGACTCATGATAAGCCACTTTCCCTAATGAAGAAACTACCCTGATTTTATGACCCCACATATGTGGATGTTATGTTGGAGGGTACCCTTCATCTTGGTGTCCATGATCCTATCAATGATCACTTGTTCAATGTGGTCTGGATTGAGTTATGTAGGGGCCAAGTGCTCAGTCATGTCTGAAGTGTCTAGAAGAGGTGGAAAATATGGTCGAATCAATTCCACATTAACTATTGAGTGCAAGCCAAGGAAAGGAGGAATACTTAGTTCAAAATAATTTTCACCCACAACGTTGGTGATGGTGTAAGGCTCGTATTGTAGTAGGAATAAATTTTGATGGAGTCTTGTGAGGTGTTATTTCTGTAAATGAAAACATACCTTATCTCCCACCTGAAACTTGTGTGGTACTTAATAATGATCGTGTTGTTTCTTCTACTTGGCATTGGATTTCTGTAAAATATCATGAACTTGTTGGATGTGTTGTATTATCTTAACAAATGTGGATAATTGATCAACTTCAACCTAATAATGGGAGGAATCTTCTTGTGCAACTGCAATGGGAAGAGCTACGTTAATGGGGGCCAATGGTGGGAACCCAAAGCACACCTAAAAGGGGATGTGGCTAATAGAGCTATGGAGGGATCTGTTGTAGCTATGTTGAACATAAGGAAAGATGTCATCCCATCTACGTGGATGTTTTTATTTTTACATCCTGAATATATGGAAAATCATCTTGTTGACTACCTCTATTTTTCCATTAGTCTATGGGTGGAAGGAAGTCGATTTGGTTAGTTTCATGTTCATAATCGACCATTGGATAGACCAAAAAAATGCTCAAGAACCTACTATCTCGATATCAGATAATGTTTTGTGGGATCCCAAATTGAACACAAACATATTCAAAGAAGAACTTGGCAATGGCCTCGGTTGTGATTCTCTTCTTCCAGAGTGCCAAGAATGCCTTATTAAAGAATCAATCAATGACCACAAAGACATAGTCCTTCCCATGATTGGTTGAAGGTAGAATGGACATGAAATCCATGGATATTCAATCCCAAGGCCTATATAGAGTAGGAAGAGGGGTGTATAGCCCCTATTTCTTGATGGTTAGCTTCAAAATGGTGAAGGCGGTGTAGGATTTGATGTATTTATGGACATCTTGTGGAATATTTGACCAATTAAAAATATTTTGGAGTACTGCCACTAGTTTGTCTACTCCAAAATGTCTTGTTTATCGGATGTAATGAGCTTCCCAGATCATCTTTGCATTCTCTTTTGAAGGAAAAGATATATGGTTGAGATGGCATAGAAATATATCTTAGATATGAAAATAGACAATTGTTTTGTGTGTGCTCAATGTCTGATAGGAAACAATGAATTTAGAATCGATATTGTATAATTATGGCTACCTAGACGTCTCATGCACATAGGAGTTAAGAATAGTGGTTAGTGCCAAAAATTGGGGTCGACTGAGGTAATATGCGACATGGTTGGTGTTACCCTTATTGTACTAGATATTCAAGTGGAATTGTTGCAGGTACTTGGACCACTTCTTATGGTGGTCATTCTGTAAATTTCCTTGTGTCTACATGAATTATAAAGGTCAGTGATCAGTGTGGATGATCGTTTCCTACCCCATAATGCAATGCTTCCATTTTCAACATGCTTTCATAACGGAGTACATTTCTTTGTCATAGGTGGGGTATATGTGAACAACATCAGAGATTGAAATTCATTGTGATAGGCTATCGGATTCCCATGCTGAGTGAGCACTAGACCAATATCATAATCTAAAGCATCTATCTCAATCTCAAATGGTTTTTGTAGGTCTAGAAAAATAAGGATTGGTGTTGACCAGAGGAGAAATTTCACATCCTTGAATATTTTCTATTGGGATGCATCTCACACAAACTTGGCCTTTTCTCCACCCTTGGTCATTTGGATTAGGTCCTAACCAATACGAGATAACCCCAACAAAAATCGATGGTAGAATTTGGAAAGGCCAAGGACATTGTGGAGCTAGGTCATTGTCTTCAGGGCCATCCAATCGCGGATGAATTAGATCTTGGTGGGATCCATATGCACACCCTACTCATCCACGATGTATACCAAATAATGTATTATCTACATGTCGAACGAACACTTCTCCAAATAGGCATATAACTTTTGTTCTTGTAGGGTGCCCAAGACCTGTTGAATAGGCTTCAAATGTTCCTCCCAAATTTTGATGAAGATGAATATTTAATCTAGATATACGGCCAAAAAGGAGTTTTTGAATGGCCACAATATGTCATCCATCATCCGCATGAATGTGGTTGGGGAATTATTCAGGACGAAAGGAATGAAAAACCACTCCAAGAGACCTTCTTTATCTTAAAGGTTGTCTTCCATACATCGGTGTTCTCGATCGAGACTTGGTGGTAGTGTGACTTCATATCAATCTTACTAAAAAAAATTCCTCCCTTGAGCTAATTGAGAAGATCATCAATCTCAGGGATTGGGTACCATCTCTTGACAATGATCTTTTCCAGGGCTCTATAATCAATACAAATTTTTCATGTCCCTTCCTTCTTCTATACCAAAACAATTGGGCTTCTGCAAGGTGAGGAGATTGGTCTGATGTGGCCCTTCAGAATTAGCTCTTAGATATGGTGTTTGATTTCTTCATTCTCCATAACATAATGTTTGTATACAAGGTTGTTAGGTGGAGGATCATCGGGTGTCAACTAAATTGATTTCCTTACCTGACATTGCACAAGAACTCCAGTAGGTGAGGAAAATATTTGTTTGTGCTCTTATACTATGTTTTCCACCTATCATTGATGTACAAAAAGACCTCGTGCAAAGTTTTTGGTGATTGCAGTGACCTCCTAATCACCTTCAACTGAACCATAAAGAGGAAAAATATCACGGTCTAAGATACTATCTTTCTTCACTGCTTCGTGGAGATCAAAGAGATCATAGTAGTTGGGAATACCTCCGGTACCCTATAGAGTTGATCTCCTAAATTAATAATGACACTACATGGCATAGATTCATAAATATCATGGTTCCTCCACATACATGGTTGTCCTAACAAAAATTCACAAACTTCAAGAGGGGAATCATTATTGAATGACACAAATGTCTCATCCCTGGTTGAGCCAATCAATGGTGCATGGTTGAGGATGCAGTGTCGCTATCAAGTTCAACATCTTGACGACCTTTGTTGATATTGGGTTCTTCTAGCTACTGATTCCAACAATGAAATGGAGTGGGGTCCCCTTCACCCACATCTATGAGTGGAAGAGGCACTCCCCTTATTCAAGCTCCTCTGGATCCTTTGGATGGACTTTTGTGGTAGCAATGGTGATATTGGGTTCTCTGTCAATGATATTTTTTCCCTTTTCTAGTTCTAAATGCAATTTTGGGTCAGTTTCCAACCCTGAGGCTTTAGTATCATCCAACAATGATGATTTGGAGCGAAATTCATCAATATTGTTCCAAGAGACTTTGTGGAACTCACACCACTTTCCAATGTCCTTCTTCGACTTCCCATTACCCTTATTTTTTGGTGGCTTGGACTAGTTTTCCTAGGACTGGTCATCCTTTCTTTGTCCTTTTCCATGGGAATTAGAGCCACCCTTACCATACTTCGGCTATTGTGGATTTATAGACCCAAACTCCCACTTTTTCGTCTTCTTATATTTCTGCTCGATTTTGACGGCATATTGATAAACACATCCCAATGACGAGATGTCTAGAAACTCCATTTAGGTTTGGATGTACATGTGTAGAGCCCCACGATATTTTAGAATCATATGGTGCTCGGATTATTTGATACCCAACTTGGTGCACAAGGTATGGAAGTTATTTGTGAACTTCGACATTGTTTGGCCCCTTTCTTGATGTAGTGTGGTCCATCTCGTGTACTAGTCATCATAGTTTCAAACATGGTAATATTGTTCCATGAGGGAATCAACAAAATCCTCCCAAGTTGGTCTTGGCCCAAAAATTGTAGACTCATCCTCGACATGTTTCTAATAGTAAGTATCCCACTAATCTATAACATTGGGAAGGCCTTAAGGAGCGTGAAGGTGATTTTTTCAAGTTGAAATTTGTTTGAACAGAGAAATAACCCTATAGAAGACTCAACAATTTTTTAAAACGTCGGCATCTATTTGGCCTTCAAACAAAGGAATATCAAAGCTAACTTGTACCTTGAAGGGAATCACAAGCTCGAGACACAACTCTCTATCCCCTAACCTTATTAGGGACATGCACTATGAAAGACAAGGAGAATACTACTCTGATACCACTGATCTATATTATTTTGAGAACGACATGAAGGAAAAAATATAAAAGAGATATAATAAAGAGGTACACGTAGATATTTCAAGGAGCACAATAATAGAGTAAAACTCATATTATATTAATGATTTTCTAGAATACAAAAGACTGTAAAATGCAAAGCACACAAGCTAGCTAGAACGGTGGTAGCTTATTTGTGAAAAGAGATGTGTCAGCCACTCTCATCTACAAGAAACTTATTACAATGAGGCTCCAAATTCATTTCTAACCTACAAAATAAATGAGAAAATACTAAACGTCCAAAACCCTAACCCCAGAATATGAAATGCCAAAATACTTATGGGGCATGATGGTAGTTGATGCATCAAATTCACAAGTGTACACATTTTGCATATGATCTTAGTTTGGGATGCTCGATACCCTCTACTTTTTTAAAGAGGCGGTTCTCCTCTATTTCTCACTCGGATAAAATAATGAATAGATTTATAAACAATGGCTTTATCATTCATCACAATAATTCTTGAGAGTGGAATAGGAAAATAACATATCAAAATAAAAAAATTTAAATCATAAGGAAAGAAAACAATTCCTAACATTGTATCATATCCATATTTATATCCATATCATAGCAAGACACAATGATTTATCTAAAGCAAAATGAAAAAAATGGAGAGTATCAAAGATGGTCCTTTCAGAGGACTTTAAATTATTTAACAACATTCATACCATAGGGATTGAAAGGAAATTCATTATCGAGATTTCATGCTTAAATAAAAGTATAGAACCACAAAAGTTATGAGCTCCCAAGATATCTCTTTTTGGGATTTCAAAAATTAGTACAAATTATGTGTTCATTATAAAATAAAATGTTTGTAATAACTCGATAGTACACAATATCGATGATATTTAAATGAGAAATAGGAAATGCATTCTCCATAGTGGGATGGGATGGAGCTACCGTGGACCATATATTAGGAAGAGACAACTTGGAAAATAAAAAGAGGATGTTAGAAATATTTATCGCCTACAACAATACTTGAATGACAAGACTTGATGATTTGCAAACTGGGAAAGAAAATAAATAAGGGATTACTTTAGAGAAATCTAGTACTCACAAAAATGGAAATGGAGAGAGAGCCCTTTGTGACTCTTTTGCAATCTTAATATAAGAGGGAACATGTCCATCATAATTGTCACAGTCATTTCTTCGATATTCAATATTAGTGTGGGTTGATCATTACTTTTAATGCACTGCTCAACCACTCTTGAATATATTCACGTAATGAAACCAAGTTTGTCTCTTGTTTTACCTTGATTCTGAATAAGTCATCCTCAATGCTCTTCAACATTTCATGTTGTTGATTCATTATGGATGAAAATTTTTCATTATCATTCACAAAAATAACCAACTATCATTGGAGCTCTTCTTCTGGAAAGTTTTCAATATCATCAAATTCCATTCCCCATCCATCTCTTAGTACACCAAGTTCTTTTTCCAAACTTATCTTTACTTAACAACATGGAGTCTTTTATTAAAAGGGGACCTTCTAGCGACTTTATAATATCAAGTTATTTTAAGAATAATTTTCTTTTCTTTTCCATTAGAGAATCACATGTGGCACTCATTTTCCAGAGAGTATCTATTATCCCCAACCAACTAGATTTTATTTTCTTCACCCTTCTTTTAGAAGGAAAGCCCTTCTTCCATCTCACAAGATCATCCATATTTTATATTCTCATGACGAATGTGCTAACTGCATTCTTATATAAATGCTCATTTTTCTAAATATCCTCTGGTAGATATTCCATGGTATTCTGAATCCTTATAGATATCATACAATCTTCGAAAAATATTTCCCAAGCCTCCTCTATAATGCCAATTGTTTTATCAATATTTTTAGCTACATTTATCCTGATACTTAAGAGTAGTTTTGCTTATTTGGGGACATTGGAGCTTGATGAATCCATTTCTTTAGGGACCTCCTCAAGAACCATCATAGGTAACGGTTATGAAAATAATGGATTTCGCTAAGGGTGTCTTCGATTTCTCTTACCCTTTTCTTCAATATCGCATTCTCTATTTCTTTCTCTTTGAATGAGTGATCTAAATATTCACTTGTAACTTGGTGAAATTTTAGAACTCTTTAAGGTTTTAAACCATTGAATTCAACTTCAGAGTTGCATTCCTTCATAACCTTTTTATCTTTCATGTTGACCCTTTCGATATGGATCTTCTTGGACTGTTTGTCATATTTGGCATGATGAAGAATCACTGACTCTTTCTAAAAAATGGTTGTCCCTTCTCAGGATAAATCCTCTGCTATCAAATTACTTTCAACTAATTGTACAACCACCCATGTAGGCATGTCATATGCTTCATCAATTTCCATGTCATTTGTGTTCAATTGTAAATTGTTGAGGTCTTGAAAAATTCTTCCATATGGGTTCCTTTTTCTTTTTAGAATAGGGGGAAACATATGTGTTTCAACCAATTGGTATCGTGGGAAATATTGGCTATCCCCATCATCTAAACCTCCCTCCTGTTGTGGGTGGGAAATCCCTCCTACGGACTAGCATTAAGGGTTTTATAATGCATGCAGAAATGACCTAAAGTCTCCTACTTCTTATCAGCATACCAATCATAAACCCCATTATTCATATGAAAATACAAGGCTAAAGAGATCAAGTTGTTGTACCTTAGTTTTTGTGTTTTATGTCAATCCCTTTAACGTTTGGTCACTCCTTGACTGCAACTCTCCTCCTAATGCTGAACTGCATTCATAAAAGACAGACAAAGAACTCCACATGCATATGATCTATAAAATAATGGGTTAGAGATTCTATCAAAATACAATCAAATTTAAATATTGACAATCTCATATGGCGGGACGGTAAAAGTACTTCTTTTATTAATCTCACAAGAGTAACCTTACAATAGTGAGATCGGCTACTATTCCTCAAATTTGGTCCTGGGATCCTCTTCAAATATGCTCCAACTACTTCTGTATATGCTTCTCTTCACACAATACTTGCAAAAGGTTGGGGCAAGGGGAATGCTAAATCGGGTATAGTTTATTTTCTATGATTTTCCTCCTTTCAAATGGGACCCCTACCCCTTCTTCTATAGGCTAGAAAGGGCTAGGTATTTGGTCAAGTGAATGGATATGGGCGGTCAAACGGTTTAGTTAACTTACCCAAAACTGTGTGTTTCATCTGCAACTTTCCATTTTTCATGATTTTTTAGGTATACGTGGGATGTAGTGGGTCAGCCAGCGCACACACATGTACAGTAGTGGAGCAAGGTGTGTATGCCTTCAAAAAAGGTGTTTTTTAAGAAGTTGTTTAGTAGTGGCTTGGAAAATAAGGTAAACAAGATGGAATGATGCCATGTAAGAATTTATGGTGCATTTTAGGATTATAACAGATGCCCCCTAATGTGTGAGGACAGGAGAGCATATGATGGACAAAATACATTATCAATCTTCACCAACGTACCAAACAAGTGAGCCCATGAACCGTAATTTGAGAGGTTCCATCTGCAAAATAATAACTGTCTCACCGAGGTGGGCATACCCATGCTCGGAATGAAATAAAATCATGGCTACCAATCAAATACACTGTAGATCCATGTCATATAACTATATAAAGTGTAGCCACGAGTAATACATAGCAGATCTACATCTCGAAATCAAAAAAGATATACATGTATAGTATCCATCTTCCAGAAGCTAATAAATCCTGATGACTGGAGATGAGGTCTTCAGAGCTTGAGAAACAAATTCAAAATATTCATAACTCGGGTAGGAGTGTAATATGAGTGTACGAATTCACTACCCAGAGTTCTTCAATGGCTTGTCAGAAATGGACAAGAGGATTTTGATGATCAAGTTAAGGACTTCATGGATTTTGAACAAAGACTTGATTGGGATTTCAGGATGACCGGGCATGAGGGTAAGAGACAATATGCAGAGGGGGCTAGCTCAAGCATGGTAATAACTTCCCTTGGACAATAGCATGACAAAAGATGAGACTCAGGCAACATGATATTTTTACATAAGTTCATGATGCAGGAGGCACCACAAACTCTCCATATGTTTGGAAGAATAACCAAATGAAGGAGGACACAACTCTATGTAGCAAGAACAACTTCTTAAGATCATGTTAAATCTCAAGGCTTGACGAACAAATGGAAGGATGTGATTTTTCCAAGGGTGACTCATTGTGCTGCCAATAAAAAGAAAATACTTTTACCTTCCTCTTTTTGGGGTATATTTGATTTTTTTTATATTTTTCAATAATTTTGGAAAGATTTAAAAAGAATAAAAGAATTCTACATTACAAATGAGGATCGAGTGTCACGGACACACTAGTTCCAAGTGCACAAAACACATGAATTCTTACAACGAAAGAACATATACAAGAAAAGGACACTCGGGAAAAATCCTCCATGGGCCAAAGGTGTCAATATGTAGAGGCAAAGTGCTACAGGGCTTGCGTATAAGGTGTGCCTCAGATGGTTCAATTGAGAGCAACATGGAGCTAACATTAGGCCAAAGACACAAGTATGAAAATGTGATTAATAAGACACACAATGGTAATGTCCTTCGATGTAATTTTAGCGAGACCAAAGAAGGTATGCTCGACGGTTTTTCATATTTAGAGAGTCTGAAAAAGCGTAAAAGGAGACTCTACTGGGGTACCTTTTTCTAAGATAGTCTATTCGTCTCGAAAAAAGGGTAAACTAGCACTGAACAAACATCTATTCAAAACGATTTTAACGAGTGTGATAAAGACAAGATCACTCGGCCATTTTTTCATTTTTAAAGAGTCTAAAAAAAGCTTAACTATGGACTCCGTCAGGAATTTTCTTCTGGACCAATTTAACGAGTGTGAAAGAATAAGGTCACTCGATGATATTTTCAATTTTAGGGAGTCTGAAAAGAGCTTAACTATTTAATTCGTGGGGGTTCCTTTTTTGTAAATTTAGTCCCTTAGGCCCGAAAAAGGGTTAAAATCATACTTGAGAATACTCTTCTAGGGAACCAAAGCTCCTATAACATACCTTTGTTCATACAGTTGACCATCCAGACCAAAAAAGGGGAAAACTACCACCGGACAGACGTGACTTCAAATTTCAGTTTAGCGAGCGTGAAGGTCAACAAGATAGCTCAACAATATTTTCATTTTTAGAGGGTCTGAAAAGGGCTTAAAAGAAGACCTGTTATGCTCTAGGAGTCCCGAGGGTAAGTTCAAGAGTGATAATGCATCATGAAAATGAGGCTCAAACTTGTAATCAAGATAGTGATGGCATGGACACCAAAATGCAACCAGGATCTACCTAGGGAATCCATGTTAAGGTAGGCTCTACCACTAAAATACGACACTTTTAAACCAGCAATGATGGTTCTGTGTTGCAAATCGGTGGGATCGATCCTATGGCGTAGTGATAAAGACAATGAGATGCAGAAAGTGGAGGTGGAATCCTAACTTAAATGCAACAAGTTGGAAAAAACAACTTTTTACCAAAGGACCTTTAAAAAGACCCAAATATCCAAAAGGTTTCCCAATGCCCAAAGTAACACTTATTGTAACAATCCATAGAAAACTCCTAAACCATACTAAATGATTTTTAATTTAGAAAAAATGACAAAAGGGTCCAAAAATTGACAAAAAGTGGCCAAAATAGTCTATAAATAGAAGCTGGCAGCTCATTATCACTATTGCAAATTGAGAAATTGACTAAAAAGCCAAAAATACCCCTTTGTGAAAAAAATTGATTCTAGCATCTTTAGGGGATGAAACAAACTTTTGCTTGGACCAAGTAAGTACATACTAACCCCCCTTGAATTTAAATACTTCATTTAAGCATTTCTTTTTGTTTTTTGAGGGGGCGCTGACCTTTAAAAAGGTTGGCCCTACATACACGCAGGCAGTTTTATGACAGCCCTCTTGTGAACACGTGCAGAGGAAAGATTGCACACGTGCATATGCGAGTGTGTGCATTACAGCCCATGTGTACCCTTTAAGATAAGAAAAAATTAAAGAATGCAAGGACTAATCCCCCTTGGACTTGTTAATTGCAGGATGTATGTTCACTAGAGGGAGAGGGAGCATGAGGATATTGATTTTTTGGTCGGTGAGGACCCTGTTGCTACTACCACATTGGCACAATGTGGTTTGTTAAAGTTCTTCCAGTGTCCTTTCATGCGGGCACAACCTAGGCTATTGAACGCCTTAGTTGATTATTGGCATCCTGACATAGACTTGAGGGACATTCATTGACTCCAACTATTGAGGATATTTACTTTTTGACTAGCCTCTCAAGGAGAGGGGAACCAGTCAATTTTCACACCTTTCCCTTAGGGCCACACAATATAACGGAGTTGATTGGAATCCATTGTGAAGCTGGTACAGATAAGATGGGCACTTAGGTGCCAATAAACAAGATCTCATACCTATCACTAAAAGTGATATTTTTTCTTATTGAGCGGATTACAGGATCCACAACTTTGCATCAGAGTTCCTGGGCGCACATGAATTGTGAAATTCAGTGCTTAAATCAACAAGTTTTGACTGGAGTACCACTTTACTAGAATGCATGAAGAGGCATCTTACAGAGTGTCATATGCAGAGGCAAAGGAACTTTGGGTTTGGGACTATTCTTTGTGATTTCTTCTTCGAGAGAGTACCGAGTCTTAGCCCAAGGGAGATAGTACGAGGGCATATATCCTCTTCTCCAGCAGTAAATAGATGGGCGGTGTTGTTGCCACGATAGGGGGGAGGGAGGAATATTGAGGACTTCAATGACAAGTTTTTCGACTGGTGATCTCGGCAGATTCCAATGATAGAGGACTATCCTTATTCTGAAATTGAATTTTCCAGGGACCTTGACATGGGTGTACCTCCCAGAGTGGTACGAGGAGAGTTAGGTATGCTTTTTTTTTCTTTCTTTTTCAAATTTATTTAATTTTTATGTTTTATATATATATATCATTTTTTTGTATATACCAAAGTATCTGACAATTAAGTATGTGCAATGTGCAGATGTGGGGCTAGTGCATCCAATAGACTTTGGGAGGAACAAGTGACATCCTCAACCAGAGGTATGACAAACTGCAGTTGGTAGACCAGTAGAAGCAGGGGGACCTCCAACCGGAGAGGCTGAGAGAGTATTGAGACGTCTAGAGTAGAAATTTACCTCACTCACTCGTACAGTCCCTATGGTAGAGATCGAGGATCTATCACCATCTATGCAACCTCATGTACTGGGGGCACCAGGGACGTGGGTCTGTATTTTTCGGCATTTTGAAAATGTCGTTGATCATTATAACAGGGCCAATAGACCCTGTCCTTAGCTAGATTGGACTGCTTACGTGTTGAGGGAAATATTTGTATATTTTTAAGGGAATAAGCCCCATGAATCTTTATTGGACATATTTTTGAGGCGCTTGCGTCCACCCATGTACTCTGATATTTTTGATATTATATATGGTTTTTTATGTATTTTTATTTCTTATGGATTACGTCTACTTTAAAAATGTATTTACATGTGCATGTGTGTGTCTTTCTTATATGTGTGCAATATGCCAATCTAATATTTGATTAGCTAGAGTATCTATAATTTGATTTAATCTCCTAGGAACATGAAAATATGTAATATAATCAAAGCTTCATTCTAAGAGATGTACCCTAAGGAATCTTTGGTGTATAGTAGGATCATGAGCATGGTAGACTCCATTTAACTGAGACACAACCAACTGAGCATCTAAATAGACCCGGAGGTGAGAGATACCAAGTGACAAAGTGTCACGAAGTAACCCAATAACTGTGTTGTATTCGGCGACATTGTTTGTGGTGTTGCCTAAACATATTTCTCCTAAAGATAGAAAATGGCCCTAAGGTGTGAAAATCACCCAAGCTACAGAGGAAAGCCTCCAAGTGTGCTGGCTAGCATCATTTGTGAATCCAACGAACACCTCTGATTCACTTGACATCTGCCACAGTGAAAAATATGACATTAAAATGACACGTCCATAAAACAAAAAAACCAAGAAGTAATAGTACAAAGACTGTACATATATTACAAAAAGTCACCCAAGATGACCCACCTATGAGTAATACTTCTTGAGGTAGAGCCCATTTCTAGGCTCCACCAAAACATTTCCCTCAAAGTCCACTAGACAATAAGCGCCCTTCTGAAGTACTTCTTTCACGATGAAAGGTCTGAACCACATAGGTTTGAACTTGCCTGCCCCCAGGGGGTCCTTATCTTGGTCATAGACCAAGACAAGGTCGCCTTCATAGAAAATCCAAGGAATAAAGGACTCGATCATACTGACACTTGACTTTTTGTTTGTGAGCCTCATTAGACAAGGTCGCATCATGACGTTGTTCATTGAGTTGTTCGAGGTATAGTAACCATTCTTCAAGTGGTGAAGTATCTGGCAATAACTCTACTTACAACTTTAACGATGGGATCTGGAATTCTATAGGAAAGACTGCTTCCAACCCATAAACAAGTTGAAAAGGTGAGAAAGTGGTTTCAGTCTTAATAGATGTTCGGTAAGCCCATAATGTCGAATATAACATCAAATGACAATTTGACTTGGCCGAATTGATCGTTCACTGTAGAATGGTTTTAAGAGATTTATTTATAGCTTCCACCTGACCATTCGCTTGGGGGTAATAAGGTGATGAATGTTCCTGCCTCCTCCCAAGATTTGATGTTAACTCAATCATCATTTTTTTCTGAAAGTGACTGCCATGGTTAGTGACAATCTCTCTCGGGATGTCGAACCTTTCTACTATTTGGTTGAAGAAAAAGAGAATTTTTGTCTCCCTGTCATCTTTGAACATTGTCATAGCTTCGACCCACTTGGTGAAGTAGTCTACTAATATGATGATATAGCGGTGCCCCCTTGCTGAAGGGGGGTTGAATGTAGTGTAATCAATCCCCCATTTAGTGAATGGACCAACAATAATAACGGGAAACATGGGAGCAAGATGTTCCCTCATCTTCTGAGAGAAGATCAGACATGGGTGGCACTTCTTGATCGATTCAACATAATATTTGATTAAGGTCATCCAGAAGTTCGCTCCGACGAAGATATTATCCACAATGCCAGGGGTTATATAGATGACAATAGGTATTGTTTCAGCTATTGTTTTCATACTTCCTTTAGTGTAAACCACGTGTGTTGCCAAAGGATTGATAGGAAAATATTTATCTCCATTCATAGTCAGAGTGAATTCTCCTGCTTCAATTCATATTAACTCTGGGAGGAAGTAATATCTATGATGAAGATCATCCCAGGGTCTGTCCAGACTATTCATTGCCTCAATAATCACTTCATCTGAAGGCAAGATTAAGTCTAAAGAATCTATATCAACAAGGGAACCTTGAGCCCAAATAGGCTCAAGCACCGGATCTAACTCTTGTGTTGGAGTGGGAATGGGGTTGGTAGAATCTCGTTGAATGATCAAGTATGTAACTTCTACCATGGAAAAAGGAATGGCCATGCCATGGTTCTCTATCCATTCCATCATAGCGGATGGGAAAGGAAGGGTCCACGAATCGTGAAAGTATGTCATGCGAAACGACGCGATTTGAAAAAGTTCAGCCCTAGGCTGGTCGGGGACAACCATCATATAATGGATATTGTTGGTCGAAGGTGAGTAATCAAAGGTACCCAACAATGATGGGCATAAAACAGCCCCTACATTGACGATTTCAGGCTGAGGGTTATCAATCATCGGGACCTTGGAGACACCCGATGAAGGGTCAGGACAAGAGAAAGATAATTGATCAATGGTCACAATCTGACCCTCGTGAGGAAACAACAAGACCCAGAAGACTGTCACGACCACTTCTTGCATAACATAGGTCCAACTCTTTCTTAACAAAATTTGTAGTTGAGGGACACATCGACCACTTCAACTTCGACACACACAGTTTTTTCCACTAACTACATGGGGAAAGAGGGGATGATCCCATGTGGTCGGAAAGAATGACTGTCAAAAGTTGTAATAAGACTAGGTGGCGGAGACAAAACGGGTTGGTTGATGGCCTTCCAACATGCCAAAGATATCACACATGTTGAAGCTCCCTCATCCACCATTGTACGAAAAATATTCCAGGTAAATGTTTTCGTGGTGTAAGCCACTACTATCTGAAAAGTGATGTGGTAAGGAAGATGAGGTTTTAAGTCAGAGGTATCAAGCATGATCGTTCCTAGATTACAAGTCTTGATAGAGCCTAAGGCAGCTAACAGGGCTTTTCTCTGGGAAGGGAAACTATGGAGGACTTCCAAAGCAGACATCACATAAGATGTTTGTGATAAATCCTCCACCACAGAGTAGTTCTGGGAGGCCCTTGCATTTGGGTTGTAAGAATATTTTTTGAACACACCTTTTGGGATGCACATCTTTATTTCTCCCAATTTCTTCTCAATCTAAAGAGGAAGAGGTGGGTTTTAATCTTATTTACCCTTCTCAGAGGTTCCTGGATTTCTGTAATCATGTGCTCTAGTCATTATATAGGCATCACCTTTCATCATATACACGTTTGCGGATGAAGGATTACTTCAAGACGGAGGCGTTCCTTGACTACCCCCTTTCGTGCTCGAGGAGGTGTGAGTTAGATTTTGCCCATGTGGGAATGGGTTTGTTAAAATGATAGGTTGTTGTTGTGCTAATAACTTCTGGGCCTCTGCAAGTCGAGGGAACTGATGGGTCAGGTGGTATTCCTTGCAAAGATTACAAGGATACTTTGACTTCTTCTTTTCAGTGTCTCCCCTGCCAGCATTATCGGTGGGTTTCTTATCCCCCTTACCCTTTTTTTGTTGTTTCTTCTTTCCATCATGCTACTGGGTGGCCTTCAGGTTTTTCATTTGCACACTGTGTACATCCAACTTTTGGGTAGGGGGAGAAGCCGAACCAATGGTTTGGCTGACCGTTGTTTGTTGTATCAACAATTGTGGCAATTGATTTAACAATGGATCAACGAGCTTGGTTTGTGCTAAACCAATAATTCCATTAGCATGTGGTCTAGACCTTTTTTTGGTTTTGTCAAGGATTGACCTCGGTGCATCTGGAAAAATCTCATAGAGTAAACGAGACTAAGACTAAATTAGGTCTAGTTGTTGTGCTCTCATTATCACGTCTTCCTCTTTAGATGTTGCAACATATTTATATAATTAAAGTACCAAAGACTTAAGAAACCACTCGAGAAGGAATTTTGGTGGTACTCGCACTTTGATCAAACTCTTACGGCGTCTCCATTATCGGATATGATATGAGATATGGTCTGCTTTTGTCTACTCGAAATTGGCCAACAATTCGGTGCCGACATCATATCTCATAGGTAATTGGAAATGGTTCAGGAAAGACATTGCCAATTTGTTGAAGGAAGAGTATCGTGAGTGATCAAGCTCGATGCACCATTTCACAACACTCCTATGAGAGTGTGTTGAAACAATCGCAACTGAATAGAGTCGTCTCTTAATGAGTTGGATGAGCACCATAAGTGGAAGGTAGTCACATGATCACCAGGATCTTCATTAGGCTTGGCCTCGAACTTTGGAATGTCTGAAGGCGACTTGGTCAACATAGGAGGCCAAATCGAATCATGAAAGATGGGGTCATTTAATAGCCTTGTCAAATCTGGAAAGTGTAGGGTTTCCAGAAACGGTAGTTTGGGTTGTTGATTGCGGCCGGGGAAAAAGGAGCTTGGGCTTTGACTGGCACCAAGTTGCTAGGAAAACTTAGGTTGTTGGCCAGGGCTCTAGTAATAACCATGACCGTGACCAGCGTATGGATTGGGCACTTGTTGAGACATCATCGGCTAGGTCCCGTAATAAGACATAAAGGGATGATCTTGCGTCGCATTCCAAGGATTTTGGGAGGGGTTTCCTCTTGTTGATCTGAAGGGCATAGGCATTGGGCCTTGCCCGGGGTTCCACTCGGTATGGAAAGGGTTGCCCCGATCGACATTCCTGGCAAGGGGACTGGTCCCTACCATGGATTCCAAGATCTTTGTGAGGAAGGAATTCCTAAGTGTGCCCCCTTGTGCAGGAATAGTACCATGTACAGGATGTGGTTGTCCATAACCAGGTTTTCCCTTGGCCGAAACGACAACTGACGAGAAAGAGTTGTTACCAAACGCGTCGAACCTTCAACAAAGAGAAAGGTGTCGAACCAACTAGCACATTATAAGGAGGGAGTGCTTGACTACCTACTCCAAACAAGTTTATGTTAGGCCAGATGGAGTGTTTAGGAACACTGTTGAGTGAGGGGGATGAAGGGAGTATATGACCCACACCATAAGGGAAAGCAATAAAGGGAGTGGAAGTTCCCCCAATAGATCCTTGCAGAGGAGCATTGAAACTCCCTATCCCCAGACACAAAGTTTGTAGAGTGGAAGAGGAAAGTACAGTACTTGTACCGAAGCCAGGCATCCCATATGAGGAAGAAGATCCTTCCATGTTCTGAGTAAACAGAGCAGTGATCACCGCCATAGATATAATTGAACATCTTCTCAAGGTAGAAGCAGTCGAAACCATGGTAACCCACACCGACGATGGTTTGTTAGGAGGTGGAACACCCCCAGTAGTGACAGTCATGAAGGAAATATCAGTATTCCCTGAAGACACTACCAGACACTCATAAGGTAGAACCTGTATGACGTTGGGTGCCAATAAATCAGTAATGGGAGGGTTGTATGGACCAAGAGCCTCTGCTCTGAGGTCAGAAATGATTGGTTCCTCCAGAATCAAAATGTCTCCTCTCAAAGATGGGTTGGGCACAGTTTCTTGTAAACCAGTTGTCTCAAAATACTCTTGATGGTCTAATTTTCACCTTAGTAGTGGTTGGGGGGGGGGGGG
>ML786908.1:956042-986266 GCA_009831015.1 Picea engelmannii | reverse complement strand
TGTGACCAACAAAACCCCTGATCCTCCGCTATGTGAGAATATCAAAGAAACACTAGAGAAATCTATAATCATTTGAAAACCAACACACACTAAAACAAATACCTATGAGATAAAACAAGTAGTCACTAACTAGTTGGAAGAACAATTACAACAACCAACACTAGAGAAACTTACCGGTGCAAATGCAACTCGAATAAAGAAGCACCCTATGGGTATACTCAATAATGAGTGGCCCAATGTATGTCCTAGGTACCGTGGGATACCCCCACATTCACCTGTGTAAGTCACTAGAAAGATAGGCAACTAGGTTTCCAACGCGCAAACAGTCACCAGGAGGGTACAGTCAACAGTTGGGTAGACTGCAATGAGTAGGGTATAAAGCCCGAAACCTATCAAGGGTATCGAAATCAAGTGTTCTGGAAGATGACTGAGGACCTTGAATGGATTCGAGACCCACAAAGATCCGTGGCAAATGCAATCAACGAAATCCCAAGACAAGACCTCTATATGCGTTCCCCACTACGTTTGGTCTAGATTTGGAGGGGTTATCTCCACTACCTTTCCTTACATGACCTCGTGTTTAGTCCCTGTGTTAAAGGGGGGTCCCAAATAACTTTTACGATAGTGGAATTTTGACACTCCCTGGAACAGACTCTTATGTTTGTTTTTCAGCCTTGAAGCATTTACTCTCCAATCCTAAATCAAGGCTCTAGCCTAGACTAGTTGATGGACCCTACAAAACATAAAGTCTAGTTGATTTTAATTAATAGTTAATTTTTTGGGCTTGTCTTAAGTCAAAGGTTATGAAAGTGAAAATAATTATGTTTTGAGAGACGAAAGAGAAGATAAACAAAAAGCTAGAAACAAAATAACTTCTTCTTGACAAATTCAGATTTTCTCTTTTTAACATGTTTTAAACCAACTTTTCAAAGTTTTTCTTTCTAAGATCTTTTAACTGGAAAAATCAAAACAAGCTTTCACTCGACTATGAGCTACTTATTCTCCTAATTCAATCAGCCAAGAACTTATGAAAACAATTTTTTTCCTATTGATTAATGCAAACAACCAACTCTTTAACCAAACCAAGAAGTAAAAAAAAGATTTTGTGTTTTTTTTTATTATGCTTCAAAAAAAAAAAAAAAATTTAATTGTATGTCTTCTTATTTTCTGAAGAAAAAAGGTGAAAAAATAAAAACAATACAAGGCCAAAAAGGAATTTTGGCCAACCAAAGACCGTGTGGAGTTACTGACAACCAAAAAGGCAGATCAGATTCACTCATAATCTCATCAAAAAAACCTAGCAAAGGCAGAAAACTTTCAATTGAAAAATCAAGCTATACTAGCACACAACCTAGACTGAAACTGCTATGACATAGACCAAAAAGACACAAGAAAAACTTGTGAATAAAAAACTTGACAGGGAAGAGGATGACTGCCTCCTCAAAATTTTCTAGACAGACACATGACTGTCACTTCAACAACCAGCGTATGCACGTGGGTTTCCCAAATACAAGACTCGTATGCACACATGTAGGACTACTACAGGATGTGTGTTCCCCTATTTCTCCTCAAAAGAAGCAAAAAAAGTAGTTAAGCTCAGGCAGGGAGTACTAGTATTGAAAACCAGAACCCCTAAAAGGTGCATAAACTCACTCTAACAGAGAAAGATGCAAGGAAATTTGAGAAAACAAATCTAATATGAGGTTATACCTAGGCTACAGATTGTAATCATAGAAACTAGAACTAGATCCAGAAAACCCCTGAGAAGGATCACTTATCACAGGGGAGAGGATGACTACCTCTTTTTGAAAAAAAAAAATCTGGACTCAGACACACGACATATCTTTTAGCAGCAAGCATATGTAGGTGGGTTGTATGAAGTCAGGGTGTGTGTATACATGGAAAGACCTTCTGCAGGCCACATATGCCTCTTTGGCTTCCCGAAAAAGAAAAAAAAGTCAGGCAAAGGAAGCAGGGAGTACTGGTATGGAAGACCAGAATCCCTACTAGCTCAGACTTTTGCAGAAACTAAAAAAAAAGGTAGTAAAACCAATTAAAAATACCCAACAAGTACCCCCCAAAACCCTAGAGATCCCCAGTATGGTATCCAATTCTTTTGTGGGTGGGAAATCCCTCCTACAGACTAGCATTAAGGGTTTTATCATGCATGCATAAATGACCTAAAGTGTCCTACTTCTTACCAACATCCCAATCATAAACCACATTATTCATATGCAAATACAAGGCTAAAGAGATCAAGTTATTGTACCTTAGTTTCCATATTTGATGTCGATCCCTTTAACATTTGGTCGCTCCTTGATTGCAACTCTCCTCCCAACACTAACCTGCATTCATAAAAGACAAACAAAGAACTCCACATGCATATGATCTATAAACTAATGGGTTAGATATTCTATCAAAATATAATCAAATTTAAATATTGACAATCTCATATGGAAAGACGGGAAAAGTACTTCTTTTATTAAACTCACAAGAGTAACCTTACAATAGTGAGATTTTCTACTGCACTTTGACCATGTCCTATATTGTCCACACAACTCATATGCAAGAAATCTATCACACATGAACTAGGGGATAACTAGTGGTTTCCCTTCGAAACCATTGAGCCTTATGTATGTGAAATGATCTTCAAACACGCAAACTCCTTTCCCTTTGAGAAAATCCTTGGCCACTTCGATGACCCTAGACAGTTTAGTACCCATTAGCATGCTTTTGCAATCCTTGATGGAATCATGTATTTGGTCAAATGAAAATGGGGAATTGTGCTTCCAAAGCATGGGATACCATAATTGAATATGATCTTACTTAGAATTGAAATTAGCCTTGGGGAGCATGCCCTCAAATGCATTATAGTAGGAAAGAGTGAGGATGAAATAACAAGTCATGTAGAACCTCTTGTAAGCATCCAACTTTTACTATTCCTGACGTCCAAGCTTTGTTCTTGAACTTTTCTTCCTCGGGTAGCTTAGAATACCACTTATACTCTATAGACCACTGAAAGTCTCTATATTCATGAGCTAATGAATTCACTTTGGCTCCATAAAATGGTTCTTTGTTCTTCTTGTTAGCCATATTTTTCCCCTTTCAATGCACTTGGATAAGTGTGAAGATTACGTGTATAAACTTGATTTTCAGTTTCGTACGTACCCTTAATCACAATTGAGGAGCCAATTCATTTTTCAAAGTTTCCCCTTCATATGCCTGGTGCATGTCTCTTATTAAATGGTAATTGTCATTTATGTACATGATGATCAAGGGAAAAGTGCGAGAATTAATCTTCATTAATTAACCACCACTTATTTCATCATGTGGGACATTTGAGATGGATATTCTTGGATTACCTCAAGAAAACCAATCATATCCCAAGTGGAATATAGGCATACGACTACATGGCATGTAGATGCAAGTGTTACGATTATAACGTGGGATGAAGGTGCAGGAAAAAGGATGATGTTGGGTGGGGGGAACGTTGGGTCATCCAAGCCTCCTAAGAATTTGAAGAAACTGAGAATAGAATGCAGGTATGTGGATTTATGGGTCATGAGGATGTGATTATGTGAGTGTGCAGCTATGCAAGATGCAAGAATGTGGGTTTGTAAGTTGCAGGGATGTGAGTATGTGGGTATGCAGGTTTGTGGGGGTGTGAGTGTTTTATGAGGCGTCACATCCCACCTCTGCATGGTAGAAGTAGGTTATATGTGGGATGCATATGCAAGGGCTTTTGACAATGATATTATGACCCCACATTTGTACTACTAAGAGGTTCATGAGTGGCAACTTTCTAAGGGAAAAGAATATATGATTAGAAGAGTTAAAACATATCATCATCACCTACTTGTCATACTTACCTCTATTTGTCCTTGTCATTCTTTTCCCATCTTTCATGATGTTTGTCTCATTGTAAAGGCATAATGTCTTCTTTATGCTTAGACACATGAATAGCCTCATGGGTTCTTTATTCTTCAGATCTTGTGACACTCGATAGGCCTATCCAAACATATCCCATTATCCTTAGAATGCCCCTCACATCTCATTTTTTTGTGAGTTCAAACCATAACATGTCACAAAATATATGATGTTTTAGAGTTCAATCACAGTACTCCTCAAAATGATAGACACTTAGAGATCAACATCTTAGACATTCTTGCAACCATTAAGTGAAACATTTATAAAAACTACTATAAGTTATCTTATAACTAATTAAATTTATACAAATAAATACCACAAGGAAATACTAAACTAGCAAAAGAAAATAATTGGAATAACCATAAATAGTTGACCATTACAAAAGGATTTATAAATCCTAATACATGAAGAAAAAACCACTTTTAAATATATCCTTTGTTGTTTCATTAATACATTTAGTACCTATCTATTTAACCTACTCACTCAAATAAGCGTCCTTATCCTCAAGTATCAATGTCTAATTTCCTAGACTCAGTAAGTGATTTACCCCTTTAAGCTTTAACATGCGTATTTTTGTACTACTCAATCCATAACCTTGGACCATTAAGAGGTTGTCTATAATAAATTTCCATATTTTTTAATACACTCCCTAAGATAACCACTTAAAGTACATGATTTACACTCATAATTACAAAATATAACAAATCAATTAAGGGATAAAATCCCATACAACTAGTAGCTTGATTGTTCTTGTGTTGAAGAAGGATAGATGACCATACATGTGCATTTACTATTGCACCTTAAATAATGTCATATTGAATAACCAATACCCAATTATTTTATAATTGATTTTCTCGACTCATTGAAGGAAGGGAGAAATTTATTTATGAGGTTTGACCTTAATTTTGGTTACCACCAAGTCTTATTCGATGCTTAAGATGTCCACAGATTGCATTATGATAGGTTGAATGAGTATTTGACTATGTCCTTTGAATTTAACCAATGCACTTGTAACTTTCATACACTTAATCAACAATGTCCATTGACCATTTTCAAGAGAATTTATTATTGTTTACAATGATGATGTTTTGATTTTTAGTAGGACATGTGAAGAATGACTCCAACACATTGCCAAATTGTTGCAAACCTTTTCAAACAAACAACCTTTTGAACTATCACTTTTCCATGAAGCGCATTTAGTTTGTTAACTTCATTGTGGATGACAATGCGGTTCATGTTGATCCAGAAAATACACTCATAAATGACTGGCTTGTATCCAAACCAACCTCATAGAGTTACATAATTTCTAGGACTAGAAAACTTCTACCAATTGATTTTGTTTGAATTCTCCCACATTTCCTAGCCATCCAACTCCATGTTGAAGGAAAAAACCACTAAGATTTAGGATACCCAACAATAATATGATATTGAAGAATTGAAACATAAACCATCTTCTATGCATGTTTTGCAACTTCTAGACATTCACCAGCCTTTAGAAATACAAATTGATGCCTCAGATTATGCCCTTGATATTGACCTCTTCTAACCTCTTCTAACATGGACTCTTTATACATTTCATTCATAATATTTTAGTGATTTCATCCATCGCTACTCGACCTATATCAATGATTTGTATGTCATTGTGGACATTACAATTTGTGCATACTCAAAGCAAGTCACAAAGCACCCGATGTTTGAAATGGATGGTATACTTGCAACAATTTCACCTAACAATTAAATACAAGAGAGGCCAATAGTGCAACTAATTGTTTGAGATAACCATTAGTCCATATTTTAATTATAGTTCTAGATACATGCAAACATCAAACACATGATTGGCCTCAATGATGTCTCATAGATCCTACGTTTTGTGAAATATATACTAGCCTCCTATAAGATATTTCATGACAAAATTTTCATATGTGAAACAACTTCTTTATCCTCCTTAGACAATTGTGTGTCCTTATTGGTCATGAATTCAACAATCTCATTTCATATGGATATCAAGCCACTTCAACTTTGAAATTACCTTGATCATCATACAAAAATATTTGTATTGACCAAACCTTCATGGTGGCCTGAGTGTTGTATTAAAGATTGCATTGTTGATAACATTGCTAAATTTGGAGAAAGAAGGAGGATTGTACACCTCCTTACTTCCTTACCTTTCATGTTACCATGGTAATTCATATCCATGGATTTTCTGATACGACTACTAAACACACTGCATTACCATTATGTTGTTTTTGTCATAATTGATTGGTTCTCCAACATAACAATCACGGTCTCTTGTCATAAGACTAACTCTACTAAATACATAGTCTGGTCTCTTTTCATAAGACTAACTCTACTATATACATGGTGAATTTGTTCTCTTGTCATAAGACTAACTTGTTGATTGGTTCTCCAACATAACAATCATGGTCTCTTGTCATAAGACTAACTCTACTGAATACATGGTCTCTTGTCATGAAACTAACTCTACTAAATACCTGATGAATTTGTTCTTTACCCATATCTGGGTCAACTTCTTCACGCATATCTGGGTTAATTTTGAATTTCCTACATCCATTACATTATTAGGACATAGGCACCAAGTTTATCTCAACTTTCTCTTTCTCATGAACACTTTGACTCTTGACTACAAAACTCAATATGTCTACAAATTTTCACCCATAGACTACTAATGAACAAATTGAGGTGGTATTTCACACATTTTCACATTTACTTCATACGTATAATCATTAGTATAGTGTTAGCACACTTGCATTAAGGATGAGAATCTAGCATTCAAACAACACAAACTATAATCTAGCAGAAATGGTGGTTTCCTTAAATCAGTTATTTTCAAGCACATGCGAACAAAAGTGCTACAATTTTAAGCTTGAAATTTACACACTGTGTTACTTTATGTGACCTAATATTTAGTTTCAGATATACTCATTGTTCGATCTTTGTGAATATCAATAAAATCAAATACTAACAGGTCTCTAATTTGAGACAATGTTCTATCACATTCAATTTGCAAAAACAAAGTGCAATATATCACATCAAATTGCAAATGTCTTTTGTGACGGAGAATATAAAAGAAAGAAACTCTGCAACATTTCCAGTATTCTATTTAGTAGAGTTTCAAACAACCTCATGAGATAATCGACCTCCTCCTGCACCGAAAACTGAATTTTTGAATATTAGAAACCTACGGAAAAACCTGAAACTTTTGGCCTCACATCAAACATCAATTAAATTCAGTAAAATAAAAGAAACACAACCTTTGGGTGAGACCAATTTTCAGTAGAGAATGCATACAAAGTGACAACCCGTATACCCCATTTTCTTGATAATTTAACAATACGAAGCAGTGTCAAATAAAATACGAGAAAAAAACACACGGTGAGGCTACGCTCACTTCTCTATTGATTAATGAAGACTGATTACATTCTTATATAGGAAACTAACATACTTAGTCAGTGACATGCAAACCACAATTAACTAGAATCTTTATTCAATGAAGTAGAGTTCAACTACGCTAATGACTCTTGTAAACTGATTCTTGTAACTCGTGCTTACTCCATTATTTCTAAGTCTCCCCCTTAATGGAGAATGGATTGACTTCTACACCTAACATCTCCCTAAAAAACTCAAACTTAATCTTTCCAAGAGGATTAGTGAAAATATCAACAGCATTTTCACTAGTATTACAATACATAAGAGCTATTTCATTTGACTGCAACTTTTCTCTGATAAAATGAAACTGAGCTTCAACATGCTTTGTCCTTGCATGAAAAATCAGATTCTTCACTATATTGATTGAAATTTGATTATCACATTTGATCATCGTAAGTTCCTTTCATTCTTCTCCAACATCTTGAAGAAGTCTTCTTAACCAAACAACTTCACAAGTTGTTGCACACAAGGCTTTATATTCTTCTTTGGTAGAAAACAAAGATACAGTAGGATGGTTTTTACTGCTCCATGAAACAACCCCAGATCTAATACCAAACGCATATCCAGTGGTTGATCTTCGATCATCTGGATTGCTAGCCCAATCATAATTTGAGTAACCTATCAACTCAACATCAGATGCATCAGTATATTTAATACCATAATCAAGTGTTCCTTTTAGATACCTGAGTACTACCTTTGCTACATTCCCATGGATTTCATGAGGTTTCTCCATAAACTGACTTAACACACTCACATAATATGAAATATCAGGTCTGGTTGTGGTGAGATAATTCAAACTACCCACCATCTGTTTATACACAGTTCCATTCACCTCCTTTAAACCATCATCACAAGAAAGTTTCACATTCTGTTGCATGGGAACAATAGAAGACTTACACTGATCCATTTTAAATCTCTTAAGTATTTATCTGATATACTTACTCTGGCAAACAAAATTTTGGCCTGCATTTCTCCAAACTTCAAGACCTAGGGAGTAATGTAACTCACCAAGATCTTTCATTTCAAATACCTGTGACAACTGCTCCTTGATTTCATCAATTAATTTCTTTGCATTTCATGTAATTATCACATCATAAACATATAAGGAAATCAATACTATATACCCCTGCTCATCAAATTTGGTATACAAATTTGGATCACTTTTTCTCCTCATAAAACCCTGTTAAAGAAAGAAAGAGTCTATCTTCTCATACCATGACCTAGGTACCTGTTTTAGTCCATACAATGCTTTCTTTAATTTACACACTAAGTGTTCTTGCCCCTTTTCCAAAAAACCCTTCAGATTGAGTAAGGTAAACCTCTTCCTTTAACTCACCATTCAAAAATGCAGATTTAACATCTAACTGGTGTAGCTTCCAATGGTACTTTGTAGTTAAAGAAATTAACATTCTGATAGTATTCAATTTAGCTACTGGTGCAAATCTTTCAACATAATCAATACTTTATGTTTGTGAATACCCCTTTGCAACCAATCTAGCCTTATACTTATCTATACTACCATATGATTTAAACTTGGGTTTGTATATCCATTTGCATCTAATGGGCTTCTTATGTTTAGGCAGTTTAGTCAATTCCCATGTATTTTTTTTCATTATAGATTCATATTCTTCCTCCATTTCATTTCGCCATTCATCATGTTCATTAGTCTCATCAAAACTCATGGGTTCTATGACATTTGAAATGCTACTAATTAGGGCATAGTCTTTATACCTCTCAGGGAGCCGAACCTGTCGTGAAGATCTTCTCAATTGATTATCTTCCTCCCCACTTTGTGAAGATTTGTCTTCACCTCTAGGTGAACTGTGACTGCTTGAATTGTCCATATCACTAAGTCCTTCATGCTGCTACTGTTTTTGTCACCGCGGTTGGGGATATTTTTGCTGCTATGGTGGTTGTTGCATTGGTGGTTGTTGTTTCTCTTATTTAACTCCTTCATCAAGAAGTCTATGCCATTTCTCATGACTGTTGTCGTCATGATTTCCTGCTTCCTGCTCATGGAAAAGTACATCTCTACTTGCAAATACTTTGTGAGTAGAAAGATCAAACAATTTGTATGCTTTAAACTTAGAACAATACCCAATGAAAATACATTTAATGTCTTTAGAATCCAGTTTCCTCCTATTCTCCTTTGGAATATGAACAAAAGCCTTACACCCAAATACTTTCAAATTATGAACTACAGGTTTGGACCCATACAAGACTTCGAAATGAGTAACTTCATCAAGACACCTTGTGGGACTTCTATTCTTTAAATAAACTGCAATATTTATGGCTTCATCCAAAAATGCATTTGAGAGATTCTTACCTTTCATCATACTACGTGCACACTCTACCAGAGTTCTGTTTTTCCTTTCAACAACTATGTTCTGTTGTGGAGTGTAAGGTACTATAAACTATTGTACTATTCCATGATCTTTGCAATATTTGTTGAAGTCCCCTGATTTATACTTTCCCCCTTTATCTGAATGGAGTATTTTGATGGATTTTTCTGTCTACTTTTCCACCATGGTTCTGAATTCCTTAAAGTACTTGAAAACATCACTTTTTCTTCTAAGGAAATAAACCCATGTATATCTCGTGCAATCGTCAATAAATAACAGAAAGTAAAATGTACCTCCTAAAGACCTAGTTTGCATAGGCCCACAAACATCAGTATGCGCAAGACCTAACACATCTTTCTTTTTCCTATCAGGATTAGAGGGGAATTCATCTCTGTTCATCTTTCCTAATGCACATCCATCACAAGAAACCTTCTCATTCTTTAACATGGGAAGTCCTTCAACCATATTCTTTTTATGTAATAACAATAAATCAAGATGATTGATGCGTCCATACCTTTGATGTCAAAGAATATTTGTTGGTATATTTGAAGAAATCAATGCGTGATGTGATTTGCTGGTAACATTAAGTTTGTATAGGAATCCTCCTCTGACTCTCGTTGCAACAGTTTTGAAATGGTCCAACAGATCCTTCACTATGCAATGATTCTTGAATAACTCAACCTTCAAGTCATGATCTATAATGTTGGACACAGAGATAAAAAATTTCTTTATTCCTGGCACATAAACAACTTTACAAATGTGATGAACTGTACCATTCGGAAATGTCACAGGAATGTCTCCATATCCCTTGATCTGATGAGAACGGTCATCTCCAAGATATATGCCAACACCATCCTGTGTTTCTTTAAAATTAGCATACCAATTTTTATTACAATTCATATGTTCAGATGCTCTGAAATCCACAAAACAAGCATCAGAATCATTTGTTTTAGCAGATAAAGCAACGTTAGACACAAAAAGCCTAAGATATCGTGATTCAAAATTTGGGGGTTCCTCAATATCATCACTAGAAATAAATCATCTGAGATCACGATTTGACGATTTTTTTGCATAATGACCTGAATATGTTCTAGGTTTATTCCTAGACTCATCTCTCTTCTTCTTATGACAGTCTTTAACAATATGTCTAGGTCGACCACAGTAAAAACAACTCTTTGACTCATTCCTGTCAGATTGCATACCTGGATTTGGAGATTGTCTTCTCTGCGATGAACTGCCTCTCTTCCTTCAACCGCCTCTCTACCATGAAATGTCTCCTCTGCCCCTTTCTCCTAATATCCCTCTCTCAAATCTCTTATTTGACCATACTGCCAAAATTTTTATTCTGGGGCTTCAAATTCCCATGCCTCTCTTCCTCTTGCAGCAAAATACCTATCATTTCTTCAAACGTGGGAGGTTTCTCCCTTGCTGTGAGACCTGTTATGAACATATGACATATGATAATCTTCTAGCATACCATTTAAGGTAATAGTGACCAAGTCAGTGTTGGAAACAATTTCCCTTATATTTACTAGCTTGTCTTTCACCTATTTAATACGACCCAAAAATGAACTAATAGATTCATTTCCATCCATTTTAATGCCTAGCAATTTAGTTTTGAGGATCAAAATGCGATTTTTGTTGCTAGTTTCATACAATGATTTAAGCGTTGTCTATGTTGGAGCAAAAGTTGTAGCTTCTCTAATATGTGGAATTATGCTATCTTTAACTGACATGCACAACAATACCATTACCTTATTTTTGTGCTTCTCTCAATCTTGGATCTGTGTTGTTGTCGCATCGACAACCACATCAGGTTTCAGTTCAGTTCCCTTCACAATGTTTCATACACCATAGCCTTCCATGAGCGTTTGCATCTTGAATTTC
This sequence comes from Picea engelmannii, assembly GCA_009831015.1. Classification (NCBI taxonomy): domain Eukaryota; kingdom Viridiplantae; phylum Streptophyta; class Pinopsida; order Pinales; family Pinaceae; genus Picea; species Picea engelmannii. Next base: position 974,663 of record ML786908.1, on the reverse strand, counting down.
CAGTTAATGAAGTTCGATCCATCTAACTTGTTGGCTTCGTTGAGGTAGGTCTCTGCTAGAGGATTCACCATCTCTGCTAATGGGCCCTTGTATCACCAAACACACTTCAATCATGAAGGTGGTGAATCACCAAGAATATCAAGCTTTTGTCAAGTGCTGAGCAGTTTGTCGCTTTGCCTTTGCATACCACCGATCTGTGTCAATCTTAACTCTTAACTTTCTTAAGAGAAAACCTTAAAAACCCTTACACCAATCCATGGATAAAAACTCATACTCATTTATAAGCTCATATATAAAAAAATCTCACACTCATGTAAAAAAAAAGGAATTTAAATTTCTTTAAAAAAAACTTTTGCTTTTTTAATACACACTTATATCCACCTAAATACACTTATATCCACTTTTAAATATCTTAAATATCTTATCCATCCACTTTAATAATAAAATACCCACTTTAATAAGATGTGCTCTTCCTTTAACTCCAAGCATGCAAACAAACTATAAGCATGCAAAGCTCATACAAATTCTTTTGAGAATGGATCGGACTTCTTCCACTGCATGCAAACTTCACGATTTTCCTTTAAACTCTACACATGCAAGATATAATCCTTCTCCTTGTATACGCATCACAAACTCATGTAAGCAAATTGTGGCTTCCCAAAGAAAAGTGAAAAACGAAACTGTATTTTACCTCTTCAACGCAATTTCAATCAATGGAGGAATGCAACATACGGATTTGCTCACACCCCTCCTCGCAAGCTCACGGATTTAGCAAAGATCTCCCTCTTGAATCTTATAAACTCGTCGCCAGATTTCTCACGAATCCAATCCAAGAACGTTTCCACACCTCAAAGAACATTTCCGCACCTCACGAGTTACTTGAATGCGTGGACTCCACACATCACCGGTGGAGTCCACACTTCACCCGTTACTTGGCTGCAGAAATTGTGAAGGTTGTTTACCCTACCAAAGGAGGGATCTGTAGACCTCCAGAAATTTACGCATTTCTCTTCATGGTTTTGATATTAAGATAAAATATGAGAAAACAACACATGGTGACTCTCGTGGTTCTGATATTAAAATAAAATATTAAAATATGAGAAAACAACATACAGTGATACTATGCTCACTTCTTTATTGATTAATGGATATTGATTACATTTTTATATAGGAAACTAACATACTTAATTGGTGCCCCGGATGGGGTGACATGACACACCGAGTCGATGACATAGGGAAACGCACTAAGGGCAGATTTAAGTGTAGGTTTAATTGCGGATGGCCGCCACCCACGCATCATCATTAACAATGTGGGACGACCATCGCAGGGATCATACGAAGGCGAGGCTCCCTCGCGTGACCATTTACTCCTCCCGCGAGTTCAGACTGGACATGGATTTGGAAGGATGGATTTTGATGGAGACTAGTTTGCTATGTCATTCGCCAGGACAGAGCGAGTTTGTTATGTCATTCGCTTGAACGTACACCATTTCTTCTATTCACTTTGGTGAGGCCTTCTAGGGCCTTTGGTTTTCGGGGAAAACTCGTCTGAGACGGCTTTCTCGGGACTTGTTGTTGTTCTCATTCAGGGATTTTAGTCTTGCGCTGTATTTTCTTGGTACCTGCATTCACCACCCGATTTGAATGGTTAGAGAGCATGCCAGGTCGCGTCAGGGCTCGGCCTGGGATGCCCACAGGGCGCAGCGTCGCAGGAAGAAGCAACTGGAATGTGCTCTTTCTTTGGCTTCCTCAATTCTTCGCAAAAAAGCTCGAGCAGAGCGGCGAATGCTGCTCGACACCATTGTTGAGCAGAGGGCTGGCTGCAGCAGGGAAGGTCTGATTTCTAATTTGAGCGATGTGAGGGAGGCCGAGCCCGAGGTGGCACTTCCGACATACATAGTGGAGGAGGACCCGTCCATTGGAGACTTGTTATGCATTGAGGAGCCCCGAGCCATGGAGGTCTCCGTCCGCGCATTGAATAGAGAAGACGACGTCCCAGGCTGTATCATTCAAGAAACTCCCTGGCCGGGCGACTTGCCATCGTTCCATGCTGAGAAGACTGGCGATAATGAGGTCAGCGCAGAGCAGAGGAAGGTAGCGGCTGACATGGATGAGGAAATGGATTCGGGGACTGCTCCCCGAAGCGGCTCGGGTGGTGACCTGCATGGTTTTTTTCTTAGCGACGAACACCTGGCCTTGGTCTTCGAGCTACGTAGCCACCTAGCGGACATGGAACTCGGGACGCTCCTCATGAGCCAGCGTTTAGACATTCTCCTTGGCACGTTCTCCGGAGCTCCAGCTCAGCATAAGTGTCCCCTGTGCGCGCAGGAGTTTGCTATTCCAGCGAGGTACACTTGGCAGGCGGGTGAAGGTGATGGTGCAACGGGTGATTAGGTTTTACTATTTCCTAGCTTTTGTTTAATGCTTTTCCATTCTATGTTTTCTTGGACCATTAGCACTTGTCCTGGTTTCCTTCGGGTAGGACAGGGGCTTCTCAACTATATGTATTATTGCTAAAACTGCTATCATCCCCTCAGTTATGCTGGTTTCCGGTTACCGGCAACATTTTTGATGGTTTTTAGCTATGACTCTGTATTTTGTCTAAGTTCTGTGCTTATTTAATATAGAAGGTACTACCCTCTTTTTTATTTAAAAAAAAAAAACATACTTAATCGGTGAAATAATGTATTTAGTAAAACATTATTAAAATGTTAATACATTAACAATACATTAGTACATTACTGCATAATTAATATATTAATAATACATAATTAAAGTAATAATTTATTAATAGATAATTTATTAAAATATTAATACCTTAATAAATAGATTATTAAAGTAGTAATATATTTTAATTAATACATCATTAAATACACTAACAAGTTTAATACATTAAATGCATTAATAAAGTATCATTAATAAAGTATTAAAATATTAATAAAATATTAAAATACTAATAAAGTAACACAATGATAATACATTAATAAAGTAGTAATAGATTGACCTTAATGTATTTAGTTATACATTATTACATTGTAATGTATAAATTAAATCATTAATACATAAATTTAAAATGTAATACATTAATTTATTAATAAATTTATACATAAATATATAATCGATTCTTTTATTTATACATTCATACATCATTAAATCTATTAATAAATATTTTATTAAAATATTAATGTTTTAATATAAATATAAATACCATAATAAAAATCCCTTAATATCTTAAAAAGTAACTTAATAAATACATTACTAAAGTTTAATACATTATTGTAATTTATAAAATAATTAATACACTATTAATGTAATATATTAATGTACTAACTAAGGTAATAATACATTAATAGAAATTTATTAAAATAATAATAATAATAATCTATTTTTAAGGTCACGGCCAAGCCAGCACACACCCTACGAAGGTATACATACCCTACCCCCCTCTGGATTTGAACATGTGACCACTTAAGAGGAAACACTTGTTCTTAACCATTAGGCCCAAGACTGTATAATTAATACATCAATAAATATATTTTTAAAATAGTAATACATTTTTAATTAAATAATACATTTTAATACATCATTACATACACTAACGCATTTAATACATTAAACCCATTAGTAAATACATTACTACTACTAGAACATTAAATCTATTAATAAATACATTACTAAAATATCGTTAATATATTATTCATACAATTATAAAATAATACATTAATCTAGTAGTAATAAATTAATCTTAATACATTTAATAATACATGAATAAAGTATTAATACATTCATGTATAATATAATAAATTAAAGAAATAATACATCAATAATGTCATCTATTAATTAATTAATAAATTATTAAATATATTAATAGATACTTTATTAAAATATTAATACCTTAATATATAAATTTCTTAATAAATACATTACTAAAGTTTAATACATTAGGGATGTAGTCATATATTATATACATTAAAATATATAATATAATACATTAAAGTATAATACATTAATATTTTAAACTATAATACATTAATGTATTATAAATTAATATTATACATTAATAAATTAGTTTATAACACATTAATGTGTAATATATTAATACATTAAAGTACTCATACATACATGGATGTGTGTCATGTAACATTAATATAATATACAATAAACATTTATAAATTAAACTATTAATTTATATTAGTGTCTAATATAACATATCAAATGATTAATAAATTAATAATGTAATGCATTAATTAATTAATTAATATATTAAGAAGGTAATAATACACTAATAAATTAATAAATTAAATATATTAATAAATACATTAAAAAATAGATTCCAAAAGTGTTGATACACTATTAAAATAATACATTATTACATTAATGTATAATGTAGCATGATAAATTATTAATACATTAACAATACACTATTACATTAATACACTATTACATTGTTGTAATATATAAATTAAAGTATTAATGCATTATACATAATGTAACATATTAAATATTAATACAATAATAATGTAATGTATGAATTAATTAATACATTAGTGTATTTTTTTTATGTGTGTCATGTAACATTAATATAATATACAATAAAAATTTATAAATTAAACTATTATTTTATATTAGTGTCTAATATAACATATTAAATGATTAATAAATTAATAATGTAATGAATGAATGAATTAATTAATATATTAAGAAGGTAATAATACACTAATAAATTAATAAATTAAATATATTAATAAATACATTAAAAAATAGATTCCAAAAATATTGATACACTATTAAAGTAATACATTATTACATTAATGTATACTGTAATATGATAAATTATTAATACATTAACAATACACTATTACATTGTTGTAATATATAAATTAAAGTAATAATGCATTATGCATAATGTAACATATTAAATATTAATATAATAATAATAATGTAATGTATGAATTAATTAATACATTAGTGTATTTTTAACTAATAATATATTGTTAAAGTATATAATATTAATTACTACATTATTAAAGTATGAATATAATAATAAAGTAAAAGATTAATAATACACTCTTAAAAGGTAATAATAAATTTTTTTATTTCATAACTTTAATACATTAAATGAATCAATAAATACATTATTAAAGTATTAATATATTAATGTATAATATAACATATTTAATTATTAATAAATTAAAAATGCTTTAATAAATACATTCCTAAAGTATTAATGCCTTAATAAATACATTACTAAATACTAAAGTACTAATACATTAATAAAACATTATTTAAGTATTAATACAATAATATGTTAATTAAAAATGACTATGGTTGGGTATGGTTGAGCATGACCATGGTTTACTTTGGTAGAACATGCCCATGGATGACCTTCGTTCACCATGTGGATCTCATTATGGTGGGCCATGTTGATTATGTTCACTGTAGTTTACTATGGCACTACTGCATTTCAATTTTGATCATACTTTGTTCGTCAAATTGCGACATCATGTTTTGTTCGTCACATGCCAATATTCGTTTTTGTTCATCACATTGTGAAATTAGATTTTGTTCATCACATGTGAACGTAAGGTTTTGTTCATCACATTGTGACATTAGATTTTGTTTGTCACTTGACATCGTAAGGTTATGGTCATCAAATTACGATGAAGGTTTATGTTTTTCATGATATGGCATTGCAATAGGTTTTTCATAGTTCGATAGTGGGTTATGTTCGTCACATCTACACATTGGGTTGTGTACATCAAATTGTGACAATAGGTTGTCTTTGTGTGATTGTAACGTTTGGAAATGTCTATCACATTGCATTTTTCCCATTACAATGTCAATTTATGTTCATTCGATTGTGATGTTCATAATTGAATGTCACATTGTGACATGTGTATATGTTCCTCAGAATGTGACATGCATATATGTTCGTTGCATTGTGATGTTACTAAGTTTGGTAGATTTCATTGTTACTATGTTCGACACATTCTGATGTTTGGAAATGTTTGTCACATTGAGGCGTTTGTATATGTTCGTCACATTGTGATGTTACTATGCATGGTAGATGACAAATTTACAATGTTTGACACACTACAATGTTTGGAAATGTTTGTCACATTGTGACATCGATATATGTTCGTCACAATGCGACATTACAATGTTTCGTAGATTGCAAGTTTGCTATGTTCGACACATTGCGATGTTTGGAAGTGTTTGTCACATTGCGACGTGAGGATATGTACGTCACATTGTGACATGAGAAAATGTTTTCCATCTTTCCACAATAGGGTGATGTGGGACACATTGAAAAATGTATTTATGTTCATCACATTGTGATATGTATTTATGTTCATCACATTGTGACGCTACTATCCACATTGCAACGACATGCCCATTTTCATCAAATTGTGACGTCACTATGTTTCATAGATTGCAATGTTACTGTGTTCATAACATTGTGACGTTATTGTGTTCATCATATTGAAACACTATACTTTCATCACATTCCAATGTTATGTGTTCATCACAATGAGACTTTACTATGTTTGGTAGATTTCAACGTTACTATGTTCAACACATTGCGGAATTTCAAATTTTTTGTCACATTGCGACTTTGCAATAAGTGCATCACACTGTAACATCAACAAATGTTCATCACAATGTGAAGACATGACTATCCAAATCCATATATGTTTGACACATTGCAACATTTGGAAATGTTTGTCACATTATGATATCTATATATCTTCATCACATTGCGACGTTTGGAAGTGTTTTTCACATTTTGACATTAGGATATGTACATCAAATTGCAATGCGATGAAATGCTCATCATATTGCAATGACAATAGAATGTGGGACTCATTTCAACCTATGTTTATGTTCGTAATATTATGACGTTACTATCCACATTGCGATGACATGCATATATTCGTCACATTGCAACATTACTATGTTTGGTAGATTACAATGTTACTATGTTCAACATAATGAAAATTTAATATATTCATCACATTGCAATGCCATATGTTCATCACATTGTGACATTACTAAGTTTGGTAGATTGCAATGTTACTATGTTCGACAGAAATTGCAAATTTAATATATTCATCACATTGCAACGTTATATGTTCATCACATTGTGACGTTAATATGTTTGGTAGATTGAAAAGTTAATTTGTTCAACACATTGTGATGTTTGGAAATGTTTGTCACATTATGACGTCCATATATGTTCATAAAAATGCGACATTACGATGTTTGATAGATTTCAAGTTTACTATGTTCCACACATTACGATGTTTGGAAGTGTTTGTCACATTGCGACATCAGGATATGTGCATCACATTGTAACGTGAGAAAATGTTTTCCATATTGTGACAACAAGGTGATGTGGGACACATTGCAACATGTTTTTATGTTCGTCACATTGCGACATGTATTTAAATTTGTCACATTGTGATGCTACTATCCACATTGCGACAACATGCTTATTTTCATCAGATTGTGACGTCACTATGTTTTGTAGATTGCAATGTTACTATGTTCATAACATTATTTACTTACTATGTTCTCCATATTGCAACACTATATTTTCATCACATTGCAATGTTATGTCTTCGTCACAGTGTGACTTTACTATGTTTTGTAGATGTCAATGTTACTGTGTTCAACACATTGCGAAATTTGGAATTTTTTGTCACATTACGACTTTACAATAACTGAGTCACAATGAAACATCAACAAATTTTCATCACATTGCGACGATAAGATGATGTGCAACACAATGTGATGACATGCCTATCCACATTGTGACGTTAATATGTTTGGTAGATTGAAAAGTTAATTTGTTCGACATATTGCCATGTTTGGAAATGTTTGTCACATTACGAAGTCCATATATGTTCGTCACAATGTGACATTACGATGTTTGGTAGATTTCAAGTTTACTATGTTCCACACATTACGATGTTTAGAAGTGTTTGTCACATTGCGATGTGAGGATCTGTGTGTCACATTGCAACATGAGAAAATGTTTTCCATATTGTGACGACAAGGTGATGTGGGACACATTGCAACATGTATTTATGTTTGTCACATTGCGACATGTATTTATGTTTGTCACAATGTAACGCTACTATCCACATTGCGATGACATGCCTATTTTCGTCATATTACGATGTCACTATGTTTTGTAGATTGCAATGCTACTATGTTCACAAAATTGTGACCTTACTATTTTCTCCATATTGCAACACTGTATTTTCATCACATTGTAATGTTATGTGTTCATCATAGTGTGACTTTACTATGTTTGGTAGATTTCAATGTTACTATGTTCAACACATTGTGGGATTTAGAATTTTTTGTCACATTGCGACTTTGCAGTAAGTGCATCAGAATAAAACATCAACAAATGTTCATCACATTGAGAAGATAAGATGATGCACGAGACAATGCGATGATATGCCTATCCACATCTACATTATTAATGTTCATCACATGAAAAGGTTGGTTTGTGTTCCACACATTATAAAATGTAAGCTTTTGTGAAGCTTTAAAAAAAAATCTAACAGTGTTTCCTTTGTGAAAAATATAGGAACTTTGAACTGATGCTTTGTGAAAAATATTGGAACCTTGAACTGATGCGATATATTACATAGAATGAAACTTAGAATCATACTTTTTTTAAGGACATTGATAACATATGATCTTGAACTATAGGATCTTGATAACATAGGATCTCGATAACATATTAATAATTAATGTAATAAAATATTAATAATTAATATTGATATTAATTTTTTTATAATAAATCTATCCCTTCCAAATAAACATATATACTTTTGGTTGTTGAAATTTGCAATTGTTAAGAAAGAACAAAGGAATGAGTTAAAATTAATTAGGATTTATAGTAGTAAAATATTTAACTTGAATCATTTTATGAGTCACTCACATCAATGTAGTGGTATTGTTTTTATTGTATTATATTCATATTGTTAATGTTTATGCCATTATTATAGTTCTTTGCATTTCAATAGATAAGAGAAACATAAGAAAAAGATCACTGAGAAATACACATTCACAAGAGACACAACATTTATCCTGGGAAACCCTCTAGGGGAAGAAAACCCAGCAAAAACTTCCTTATCATAAATTGGCAATACAATGTTCAAGAGATAACTCAAACCAATACAGATAGTCCTCTCCAAAATATGCGCCACTCTTCTCCCTCTCTCCAACTGGTAATTGTAGCTTGCCTCATAAGAGAATGAGCAAGTGAGTTGTGTCCAAATGAGGCACTAGTCTCCTTTATTTATACAAGGTCTGGCATGTGTGAAGTGTCTCTTCACTGGCAAGGTCGACTTCTTACTCTAGGTGGGTAAACCCACCTTTATTATATTTTTGGCCCTCAATAATAGCTGCTAGGGCCAACTTCTTATTCTGCCTATTACAATTGTCTGATGACCAATCTGCAAAAGGGGATTTGGTCCTAATACAATTACCGGCATGATTAATCCACAATGGGGATTAATCATATGAATACAATATCAATAATAATAATAAGAATACTCTTTGCAGTTACATTATTTCAACACTCCCCTAAACAAGAAGGGTATTCATCAACAACATCAGGCGAGAGAGGTCTGCATCATCAGTGGCATCAGGAGGACAATATCGTCAATATCATCTTGGAACATTGGATGGCAAATTTTCGAGTCATCGGAAGTTTTCTTCGTCAGCAGTATCGTCATTCTTGAAAGAATTCCATCATCATCTACATCAAATATGTATCAATAAAAAATGATACCTCATCACAGCACTAGGCTGACACATCATAGTACTATACTGGATCAATGTCACAAATATTAAGCTGGTAGCTCAGTGTCAGTCACATCCTTCTTTACGTCTAACAACAAGGTCAGAAGAAAGGAATCATCTTGCTTTACTTCTAACAAATAGGTCAGAAGCAAGGAACACATCAACATCTTGCTTTACGTCTAACAACTAGGTAAAAACCAAGGAACAAATCAAGATCTTTCTTTACATCTAACATTGATGTCAGAAGCAAGGAATCATCTTGATTTACGTCTAACAACTAGGTCAGAAGAAAGGAATCATACATCATCATGCTTTACGTCTAACAGCGAGGTCAGAAGCAGTGAATCATCTTGCTTTAGTCTAACAGCGAGGTCAGAAGCAAGGAACACACATCATCATGCTTTACGTCTAACAACTAGGTCAGAAGCAATGACTCATCTTTCTTTACATCTAACAGTGAGGTCAGAAGCAAGGAACACACATCATCATTCTTTACGTCTAACAACAAGGTCAGAAGCAATGACTCATCTTGCTTTACGTCTAACATCGAGGTCAGAAGCAAGAAACACACATTGTCATTCTTTACGTCTAACAACTAGGTCAGAAGAAATGACTCATCTTTCTTTACATCTAACATCGAGGTCAGAAGCAAGGAACACACATCGTCATGCTTTACGTCTAACAGGGAGGTCAGAAGAAATGACTCATCTTGCTTTACGTCTAACCACGAGGTCAGAAGCAAGGAATATATATATACTCCCCCTTTTAGGGAGGGTCCTTTCAGACTATGACAAGCTTATCTCGAAAGCGTTCAAACTTTACATGAGATAGAGGCTTGGTCATCACATCAGAAACCTATTGATCCGTGCTAATGTACTGGAGCTTCAAGGCTCCTCTTTGTACCATGTCGCTGATGAAATGATAGCGGATATCTATGTGCTTCAACCTGTAGTGGAATACATGATTCTCTTTCATCTTTATGCAGCTCTGGTTGTCACATAGAATCATGGTTTCTCTCATCTCCAAGTCAAATAGGCCAGTCAACAACTTTTGAAGCCATATAGCTTCGCAGCTAGTAGAACATGCGGTAATGTACTGTGCTTCTGTTGTGCTGAAAGAAATACTAGATTGCTTCCTACTCTGCCACGAGATCATGGCTGATCCCAAACTGAAACAACATCCGGAAGTGTTTTTTCTGTTAGCAATGCTTCCTTCCCAATCTGAATTGGTGTATCCACTCAGTGTGAAGTCATGATCTCCATCATAGCTGAGACCATAATCCATTGTACCTTTAAGGTACCTCATCACATGTTTTGCAGCCATTAGGTGAACACATATGGGCTCTACCAAAAACTGACTCAAGGTGTTCACTGCAAAACATATGTCTGGTCTGATGTTCGTCAGGTACATCAGCGATCCAATAATCTGTTTGTATAGTGTGGCATCAATCAAATCTAACGAAGTATCGACCAATAGCTTCAGCTTCGGTTCCATGGGTGTATTCATGGATTTTCATTCTAGCATGTCGAATCTCTTTAAGATATCGATCGTGTACTTCCCTTGGTTAAGGAAGATCCTCTCTGGACTCTACCATACCTCAAGACCTAAGAAATAATGCATTAGGCCAAGGTCTTTCATTTCAAATTCTGCGACAAGTCTCTTTTTATATTCAATGATGAACTTTTCTTCTCCAGTGAAGAACAAGTCATCCACATATAGTAGTAATATTACTGGTTCATTATCCATAATTTTGAAGTAGAGTTTTGAGACTGCTTTACTCTTGGTAAAACCTAAGCTCATCAAGAAACTGTCTATACGGCCATACCAAGCTCTGGGATCTTGCTTCAATCCATATAAGGCTTTCTTCAATCTGCAGACATGAGACTTCCTTTCTTCAACCTCAAATCCTTGAGGTTGCTCTATATACACTTCCTCTTCGATGACACCATTTAGGAAAGTTGTCTTCACGTCCATATGGTACAAATTCCACTTCATATTAACTGCAAGAGATATGATGGTCCTAATCGAAGTGTATCTGGCCATAGGAGTGAATGTCTCTTCATATTCAATGCCTTCCTTCTGGGAAAAGCCACGAGTGACAAATCTTGCTTTATACTTCTCAATACTTCCATCAGCAGCATGTTTTATTTTGAAGAGCCATCTGAAGGATACCCCATATTTATTCTTTCGGTCTGGGAACTACTTCCCATACTTCATTCTTCATTATGGATTGGTATTCCTCTGTCATGGCATCTGCGCATTCTTTTCTCTGAATGGATTCTTCAAATCAGGTAGGCTCCTTATCTAGGAGATCACACATCAAAGTCATGTAACTGGAGAATGGCTTTGGTCTTTTCACCTGTTTTGTAGTTCCTTGGGGAACACCATACTTCTCTCCATATTGAATAATATCTCTAGCCCAAGATGGCTTTCTTTTATGGAGGATCATCATCTGAGGAGGTTCTTGTACTTCTACTATGTCATGGTCTTCTAGGAGTTCCTCATTAGGTTCTACAGCTCTTTGGAACCTCCCTCATAGCAGTAGTGGGGATTATGGGTTCCTCTTCACATACCTCTTCAAGCTGGAATATTTTTTATTTCTTGAGCACTGCATCTTCATCAAAGGTCACATCCCTACTGATCTCATTGTAATGTTGACCCGATATATAGATTATGAAGGCCTTGGAGACCTCATGGAGTCCCACAAATATTCCCTTCTTTTCGGAGGGTTCCAGCTTGTTTCTTTTCTCTTTTGGTATATGAATAAACACTAGACAACCAAATATGTTTAGGTGGCTTACCTCTGGATTCTTTCCGGTGAACATATCTTCTGGGGTCTTAAACCCAAGTGCACTATGGGATAATTAGTTCTGCACGTAAAGAACTGCCATTGCTACTTCTGCCCATAAGCACATAGGAAGATCTTGATCTTCACAGCTTCCAGCATGATTTTTTTCTTCTGTTCAGCTACATCGTTTTGTTGTGGATTATAGGGAGTAGTGAGTTCCCTCTTGATTCCCACATCTTTGCAGAAGTTCACAAATTCTTTTGAGGTGTATTCTCCTCCATTATCTGACCTAAGTATCTTAATATTCCTTTCAGAAAGGTTCTCTATCAAGGCTTGAATTCCTTGACCTTGCTGAACACTTCAAATATATCCAAGTCTTACGAGAATAATCAATGAATGATACAAAGTATATATACCCACTAATGGAGGACGATGGAATTGATCCACACACATCTAAATGAATGAGCTCTAGGACTCCTTCTGTCTTGTTTTTCTTGCTTCGGAAAAAGGGTTCTTGATATTATTCCCTTGTGCACATCCATTTCATACGCCTTTATGATCAACCTTGAGTTATGGTAAACCTATGAGAGATTTGCATATGTATGGTAGCGCCTTGTAGTTGAAGTGAGATAATCTTCTATGCCAAGATTCTTCAATGGCATGGGTCATGGAAGCTTCTGAGTGACCCTTTAGCTTATGCAAGATACCTTCTTCTCTTCCAATGATGATTGCTTCATCTATGGTCTCTTCTTTATCACGTTGCCTTCTGTAACCTTCACCATAGCTTCCTTAGGGTTATTACATGTGACATGGAGCAAAGTCAACAAAACAACAAGAAAGAGTAATATCCCTCTGATAATATAAAGCAATAGCACGAACAATCATCACAATATCTCCTTTAGAGCTATCTCTTATAATTTATCTGAAGCAAATATTAAAGGTAAGGAGTACAATACGAAATGAGGTCAACACTCTTATAGTGTTGTGACCAAGCATTCTTCCATGGCAACCTGAAACTAACACACAAGGTTTCTCCTAGAGGAGATGTTAGTTGTATTAGGCAAAGCATATACCTCTATATTCTCATATGCTATTAGGTATAATACTTTAAAAAGACTACTATCTCAACTATAGGTATCAACTTGTCATGTGTACCTTTGAATCTTATTAATCTTGATTAGTCAAACCTAGAGCCTTGTCCTCAAGGATGAGTGCTTGATTTTCTTCCAGGTCTTCTTCACTCAAGTGACGAGTGCTTTCTTCAACATGTCTTATGTACTGAGACAATACACTATCTTAACAAAAGGTTAGGTTAAAGGATAAGCTCTACGATCAACTTTTAATCCTTCTAATAGCTTCAACATGTAACGCTAATAATGTCATGACAAATAGATGTATGTCAGAATAATCACAACTGGGTTGCATCATTCCACTCAATGTGTTGGGTCTTGAGATCCTTCTGGATCTGTGACAAGAGATCCCTTCTCCTGCAAATACTCTTTAGGGTTTAACCATTAAACATATGTGAGTACATACCTCTGATGACATTTGCAGGTAGTGGCTCCATCAGGTAGCAACGGTAATCATTACCAACTCTTGAGAAAACTTCAATGGTGATTGCAACTGGTCTTACGGATGCAACTGCAACTGATGCTGCAACCGTAACTGCAACTGGTTCTGAAACTGCAACTTAGGGTTTTATGAGGAAACCCTAATTTTTCAAACTTCAAATTTTGAAATTCTAATCCAGGGAATAGATGCATTGGGCTGAGGCGTGTATGCTGGTGAAGTCAGATTTTCGAAAATCCAACTTTTACCCCCTCAAACTTGACCTGCGGATTTCATTATGCTTGTAATAATTTTGGACATAAAGCTGTAAATTGCAGAGCTAACAACAAGAACAATAACTACTCTGAGAGCCATACACAAAGGGGTTATTCAAGAAGACCTAGTGAAACATGGAGAAGAAGTTACAACAAGTTTGAATCCTTGAGCACTGAAGTGGAATGTTACAAATGTAACAATTTTGGACACATGGCCAAAAATTGTAGAATGACAATCCCTCCTAAAGAACCTCAACAGAGTCACAAACAAGAATCTCAGAAAATGACATGGATAAGAAAGCAAGATCAGTATAGCAATGAAGAATGCACAATCGCTCTACAAGATAAACAAAAGAAACATGGTTGGTATGTTGACAATGGATGTTCAAAACACATGACAGATGATAGAGACAATTTTCTTACATTACGAGAGGAAAGAAATGGATCAGTCGCCTTTGGAAATGATGGTTCATGCAAAATCATTGGAAAAGGCACAGTCTGAATTGGGAACAAGAATGAAAAGGCAGAAAAAGTTTTACTAGTAGAAGACATGAAACATAATCTTTTAAGTGTGAGTCAAATGTGTGACCAAGGTCAAAGTTACTTTCGATTCACAAAAGTGTGAGATAAGAAAATAAGGTTCAGGGAAATTGGTCGCTACAGCTACAAGAACTTCAAGCAACATATATGTGTTAAGCGAAATTGGAAATGAAAAGTGTTGCCTAGGAAAGGAAGATGAAAGTTGGCTATGGCATAGAAGAATGGGTCACATGCATTTTGATAACCTTGTCAAAGTCAGCAAAAGAGAAGCAGTCAGAGAAATGCCCCAAATCATGAAACCAGCCAACACTTTATGCAAGAATTGCCAGCAAGAAAAGAAAACAAAGACTAGGTTCAAATCAAAGAAATATTCAACAACAAAACCACTGGAAATTGTGCATACTGATCTAGTTGGAACAACTACAACAAAAGGCTTAAAAGGTGAGAGATACTTTATGTTATTAGTTGATGATTATACATGAATGACTGTAGTTTTCTTTCTCAAGAACAAATCAAAAGATTTTGAAAATTTCAAGATCTACAAGGAAATGGTTGAAAATGAGATGGATTCNTCAAGAATCAAATGCTTAAGATCGGATAATGGAGGAGAATTCACCTCAAAGGAATTTATGGACTACTACAACAATCATGGAATAAAAAGGCAATTCTCCATCGCTAAGACACCTCAACATAATGGAGTTGTTGAAAGAAAGAATAGTACAGTACAAGAAATGGCTCGAACAATGATAATGGATTCAAAGTTGACCAATATTTTTTGGACACAGGCAGTGCATACAATAGTTCACATTCAAAACAGAGTAATTCTCAGAAACAACACTGATAAAACTCCATACGAGCTATGGAAAGGAAGACCAGCAAATGTAAATAACTTCAGAGTTTTTGGAAGCAAATGTTACATCAAAAGAGAAGATGGAAGAATGGGAAATTTTGACTCTCATGTGGACAAAGGAATACTTGTTGGTTAATCAAGTACAAGGAAAGCATACAAGTGTTAAAATCTAAGATTAAACAAAGTTGTGGAAAGCATCAACGTAACAATTGATTAAACAGGCAGACCAGAGTCAAAGAAAGAAGAAAAAAAATCAATGGAACAACTTTTTGAAGAAGAAGATGAAAAAGAAGAAGAAGAGGAAGAAGAAGAGGAAGATGAAGAGGAAGATGAAGAGAATCTGACAGAAGTAGAAGAGAAAGTTTAGCAAGTATCTCCAAAGACACCTAGCAAACGAGTACAGAAGAATCATCCTTTAGATCATATTATTGGAAACAAAGATGCAGGAGTTGAGACTAGAAGAAAAATTCGTTCACCAGAAAAAACACACCTAGCACTCTTATCTACAATTGAATGAAACTGTTTTGAAGAAGCCAGCAAGGATGAATTTTGGAATAAGGCCATGGATGAAGAATTGGATCAAATAGAGAAAAATGACACTTGGGAGTTGGTTCCAAGACCAAAGAATAAGAATGTGATCGACACAAAATGGTTTTTCAGGAATAAATTGAATGAAGATGGATAGGTTACAAGGAACAAAGATAGATTGGTATGTAAAGGATATGCACAGATTGAAGGAATCGACTTTGAAGAGACATATGCCCTAGTTGCCAGAATGGAAGCAATCCATTTTCTTTTAGCTTATGCATACTCCAAAAATGTTAAAGTATATCATATGGATGTAAAATCAACTTTTTTGAACGGGGAACTTGAAGAAGAAGTCTACATTGAACAACCAAAAGGATTTTAGTTGTGATAGAACACAGATTATGTGTGTAAATTAAAGAAGGCATTGTATGATCTAAAACCGGCTCCTAGAGCATGGTACTCCAGACTGAATAAGCATCTGCAGTAGGCAGGGTTTAGAAAAGGAAGTGCAGACAACAACCTCTACATCAAGGTAAGTCAAGGTAATATTTTATTAATTGAAGTTTATGTTGATGATATTATTTTTGGTAGTGATGATGACAAGTTAAGCCAGAAATTTGCAAAAGACGTGCAAAGTGAATTTGAAATGTCATTACTTGGAGAACTATCCTTCTTTCTGGGACTTTAGATACGTCAAAGCAACCAAGGAATTTTAATTTCTCAAACCAAGTATATCATAGAAATGCTAAAGAGGTTCGAAATTAAAGATTGTAAACCAGTTATCACTCCCATGAAAACCAGTTGTAAGTTGAGAAAAGATGATGATTCAAAGTCTACAGATCAGAGGAAATATAGTTCAATGATTGGCAACTTACTATATGTGACAACATCCAGACCAGATGTAATGCAGGCAGTTGGACAGGTGGCATGATTTCAAGCAGCACCAAAGGAATCACATGTATTAGCAGTAAAGAGGATCTTCAGATATCTCTAAGGAATATAAGAGTTTGGATTATGGTATCCAAAAGGAAAATATCTATCACTTATGGCCTACACAGATGAAAATTGGGCAGGCTGTATTGATGACCAACGAAGCACCAGTGGAGCAGTGTTCTACTTAGGTGAGTGTTTGGTATCATGGCTAAGAAAGAAACAATCATCGGTATCTATATCTACAGTTGAGGAAGAGTATATTGTAGCAGCAGCATGTTGTACATAGGTTCTTTGGATGAAACAAACTTTGACAGATATACAGGTTGAGTATGACGGGCCCATTCCAATATATTGTGATAATACAAGGGCCATCTGTATCTCAAAAAAGTTGGTGATGCACTCCAAGACTAAGCACATTCCAATCAAGTATCACTTTCTACGGGAACAGGTTGCAGAAAAGAACATCAGAGTTGAGTATGTGGGCACAAAAGAACAAGTGGCAGACATATTTACAAAATCATTTCCACGGGAAGCCTTTGAATATCTTCGCCAAAGACTTGGAGTTATTTCTACTCCAAAAATGAATGTTTTTTGAATGCTTATCTTATATTTCTTATATGTACACGAGGAAGCACCATAAGAGGACAGTCTGTCAGGGGGAGCAACCCCGGATGGAAAGATACCTTTTCCATAGATGACAAAGGGGGAGAGATTTATCAGATGCAGAGGACAGAGGCATGGTTCCAAGAGGATCAGATTTATCAGATGCAGAGGACAAAGGCATGGTTTCAGGAGGAGAATGAGTGATATGATTTTAGTGTTGCATCAGAGTGTTTCCATCAATGCCAAAGGGGGAGATTGTTGATTAAGGTTGGTTGTCATTGATGTCAACCCTTGAAGAAAGACCCATAGAAAAAAGGTTTGGGAAATGGACCCAATAGTTTTTGATGTAAATATGACTCATTATTGTTTTGTCATGGTTGATAATAAGTAAATATGAATGAACTCCAAAGTGGTCCCTTTATGGTGAAAGCCCTCACGGGAAGACACTTTGTGGAGTAAGAGAACCCATTCTTAAATGTGGAATAATGAGATGAAGCAAAGTGAATTTGTCAAGGAAAGGATCTTATATGGATAGTTATTGTCATGTCATTTCCGGTGGTATGTGGAATGTCACATAATTCCTCATGGTTAGAGAGTTATGGCCATGAGAAGTTGGAGACCCGAGGTTTGGGTAATGGACCCAAGTTTGCTTGGTGCGTAACGGTATGAGTTATGATATATTTTTAGATAATACTATTCTATATGGATAGTACATGTCATTCCATTTCTGG
>ML786908.1:925932-938541 GCA_009831015.1 Picea engelmannii | reverse complement strand
GCAGGTTAGGTGAAGCTAGAGCTGGAGGTTGGACCATATTTATCTAATTAAGGGTTTCAGGGCCCATACCAGCTTTATCTAATTTCTGGGTGGGTACAGTTCCATTTCTAATTTGGGTAGGTAGGTAGGTAGGCCCTTAAGGATCCAGTGCTTCAAACTGAAGCTCTGATACCATGTGTAGGGACCAAATTAATTTCAGTCTATTAAAATTCATAAATTGAAATCGATAAGATTACTTCTACACAAAAAGAATCAATAATTTCTTTCATTCAACATATAAGCATGTTAAATTAATTAAAGAACAATAATTTCATAACAGAATAAATAAATTACCTCTTCCTGATGTTAATTCCCCCGTTGATCTGGTTGTCTGTTGCTGAAGTTGAAACTGTGTCAAACACTACCCAAAACTGAGTTTTCCTCCCTGCTAGCTAGGAGTAGCTTGTCTCGTTCCCTAGCTCCGGGATACCATAAGGATATCCTAGCCCCCATGCCCAAAACCCCGAGCAAACCGGTGCCCCCTACTTCTGATTCACCAAAACCCCCAAAGCCAAACTCCTCACACCAGAGATCTCCACAGAAAATCTCCCACAGAATTATATCCTCCTCCCAAAATGCTTCCTCCTCACCCCAAAAGAATGTCTTTCCCCGTAAGACTCTTCCCCGTCATATTCCCCCTTCATCGACTCTCCCCCATTCATTAATTTGCTTATCCCTTTATTTATTATCTTATCCCCTTATTTATTATNACATTAAATTATTAACCCCCTTTAATTCTTTACTCAATTAATTAATGAGTCAATTAATAATTAATAAATCATTGAAAGATATGGACAAATAATTAATAATAATTAATTAGTTAATATTATTTAAGAAATAATTATTGTTTAACTAACATATTAGGACAGTCAGATTATCAAATTAATTATAATTAATCATCCCTATGCATCTATTTAACTAGGGTTGTTATAGGGATGTGTGTATCATGTTGAGAGCACGTGGGGGTCCACATGTCGAGCAATGGTGATTCCATGTGTGGTGGCTTTGTGGCATAGTAAAGAGATTTTGATGACCCGAGGCATGTTCCATGCATCTTTCCATCATGTTTCGGGTTGAGAGGTGTCCCTCTAAGAGTGGCATAACACTAAGACCTAGGAACCTTTGAGATAGATTTATGAGTCATCGATCTGGGGAGTGCATTAAGAACCTCTCCCAACCATCCAATCAACTAGTGGAAGGAATATTGTATAGCACTTCGACGAAGTTCTACTTCAGAAGAAAGGGAGTACTAAGAAGGTGGAACCCCTGAACGTCGAAATCGCAAACTAATGGGAAACGTATATCTAAGGATGCTTCGGGATCTCCCTGACCATTGGGTCTATGTCATGGTCAATCTTACATTGACCACTCCAGGAGAACAAGAGTGTTAAATGGGAAAAACTCTCGAACTCCAAAGTTGTGAAGCGACGAGGACCATCGATCTGAGCATGCATCGGGATCCCTCCTAATCGTTGGATCTAGACCGTGTTTAGCCTGATGTTGACCACTTCGGGAGAAAAAAGGAAATTACACAACCAAACCCCCGAACTCTAAAATCGTGAAGCAACGGAGGTTGTAGATTTGGGGATCTATGTGGAGTTGTCTTGATTGTGGGATAAAATGTATTGAGAGGTTGTTGGGAGGAGTTCATACTTCGGAGCTTCGAGAAATTTCATAGGTAGTAGAGGCTGGAGGCTTTCAAAGGCTGTCAGTCCAGAGTGACATGGCATGCTAACGTCATCGAAGGTGACATGGACCCATGTTTGGCATGCCGTGTGTCACCTTGATTCATTCATTTTATAGACCTTATATGCCAACTGGAACATGACACATGTCACCCATTGATGGGACCACATGTCATCTCTACCCTATGTCATGTTTTAACACATTGGTACATGATCGCTTGGCTTAATAGCTGGTGGAATACCTAGGGGTACTAGGAGTATGAAACTTCAGGAAACTTGGGAAGCTGGGATGTTTGGGTTATTCGGATGAAGGCCCATACCTACCTTTCCCTACCTCTACATTTAACACGCCACCACCTATAAGTGTGGACCCTTTGGGATTTAGGGTTTTGGAATCTCCGGATGGTTTGGGTGTGGTATAATGGATGAGTTGAAAGGGCCCAAGCGTCAAACATTGAAATCCCTTAAACATATTCATTGAACAAAGGTGAATCTTAGTCGTTAGATTTAATGGTGGGTTGATCTCCACCATAGAAGAAAGAGTGTTAGTGTACTCTGAGACTTTGGGACTCCATCAATGTTTTAGACATGGATAAAAAGGACAAAGGGTCGAAGGCCCAATGATCACAAAGGCGCAGGAACATCCCTTGTAACCGCCTCTTGAGCGGCCATGTCATCGCTAAGGGATGACAACCATGCTTAAGTCCATGCCAGGTGGAATGGTACAAATGAGGTGAACTCACGTGGACTTTGACCAATGATTCCTGAAGAGATTTGGAAGGGAATAACTTCCAATATAGAGCTCAAATTTCAGCATGGTAATAGTCGTTGAAAAGATCTTGACGAGAAGAAGGTGATGGAGATCTCGGGAAAAGGATTTGAGATAATGGAGGAACGAAAATTTTTGACGCCCCATCCCTTAAAAATATATTTAAGGGGTTGGGTGTGTTATAAATTGGTATCAGAGTGGGAAAAAACACTTGGCTTGCTTGGGCTCATGAAAGAGTTAAGTGATTATATATTTTTTCTTTCTTAGAAAAATTTAAGGGAGAGGGAACCCCGCCCTAACCTATCTAGTAGACCATGATTCAAACACAGGCTTAGATGGGCCAGTGAACTGTCATAATAATAAATTACCAAGGATAAAATGATCATTTTGAGAGTATTATTGTCCATGGAAATTATCTGCATAAGTTCCTGAAGGAGAATGATGCAGATTAAAATTTAGTTGGGATTCTACCCAAGAGATTGAATCATGCTAGACCGTGGTAGAATAATCTGATAATTTCTTTTGGATAAATGATAGCTAACCCTAAAAACGTGGGATTATGTCGAGGGGAATTAATAATAAAACTTGGATGCAAATGGCATAAACTTGTTTTAAGGAGTACTCGAGTCCAAAAGGAAAATGGACTCAATAGGTGGCTAGAATTTCCTAAAAAGTAGGCTTATGAAGCCTCTGTTAATTAAAAGTGTTTATTAAATTGAGTATTTGGAATTGGGAGAAATATACTCCATGTATATAGGCCTCATTGGAGTAGGTGATATCAACCTACTTGACCTGGTATAACTGAAAGACTTCATGCTAGGGTAATCCCTCTTTGCAAAATAAAAGAAGTCATGAGGACTGAGAACGAACCTCATGGAAGAAGTGAAATGACATGAGAAAGTTAAAAAGCTAATGGTTGTGCTAGGGAAGTGTGTACCCTTACTAACTAAGGATAGGTCTCTACATGAAAATGAAAGAGGAAAGTAAGTGGAACCCGTCAACACTACAGACATGGGTATAATGCTTTGTGCGCGAAGATATGTTGAAATGCATATCACAAAGATAGAGCATGCATATGACATGCATATATACTTATTATAGTCTTTCATTGAATGTAAAATACGGTGATGTCATAGATCATATGGTTAGTGATGATCTGACTATGGAAGCATAAGTAAAAGGTTGATGATGTTGAGTTCATAGTGCCTTACGAGGATAAGGTAGGAGGATTAATGAAATGTTGATCTTGGATGTGGTAAAGGAGGTGTTGGGACACTTCTAGATGACCAATGGGTTAGTTTGACATATAGAGGTGGATGGTATACATATAATGTATGGCTTGGTATACTTAAAATTGTAGTGAGGGGGAATCTAGAAAAGTATTCCCTTCATTGAAAGGTCTTCTGATCCTTGGGCATTGTTGAAATTTCCCCTATGGTATTTTTCGGTTGATGAATCACTTTATACTAGTTGAGGAAAAAATGCCTTCTTACTGGTTGTTGTTGTGTAGAAAGGGCAACATAGTTATGACTATGTCTATTAAACTTCCATGTGGATATCATGTGAATGACGACAAGCTCTCCGTGGAGACATAAAATCAATGATGAGTATCTCTATGAGACTTATCATAAGAATGATTGGAAGATACTTGGGAGAAGGATATGGAAGTATCATATGTCCATATGTATGAATGACATGGAAAAGGTGCAAGAAATGAGATTTCATGATGAATGTTTGGATATGTGTGTATATGCTCGAGTGCATCGATCTAATGCGTTGTGAAGTTTCTTGATATGAAGATTGATATTAATACCAAATAGATATGTGTGAACGATATTGAATGTGCAAGTGATGCACATGTATGATGTAAGAGTATATGTATACTAAACGCATGATGTGATTTTCTAAATGAGTGAAATCTAAGGCAAGAATTGCACCTTCCAGGATTAAATAAATACCATGGATGCATGGCTAACTCCATTCTGAATATTCATGAAAGTTTTGTTTTGAATGATAACTTGAGGGGAATGTGCTCCATTCCCTTGAGAAAGGCTAGTATAAATATACGAAAGAGTAAATGAGAAAGAATTCTTTGTTTTCATGATAAGAGGCAAAATGATTATGCCTTTGAGGATCGCATGAGAATGATTGTGAACAATCATGAGTTGAATCATATTAAATTAAATATGTATGTGAGTTGTGAAATATACCTATGTTAGATACACATAGTCTTATGGTTATGCATGTGGTTAAGTACATCATCGATGTAAGTTAACAAAAGAAGGAATATATGTGGATAAATAAATTGGATGCATAACAAAGATGCATGTTTATATTCCTTATGGAATATTTGGTAAACAGTTGAAGCTAAATCAAGGTTGAGGCCATCAAAGATAGTGATGGATATGAAATAAGGAAGTTGCATGAAAAAATACTTCCATGTGAAGGAACTATGTAAATACTCTATCAGGAGAATGGAATCACAACCTTAATGACTACTGAGAATTAAGCAGTGAGCTACAAGTCTATTTATATAAGAATCCTAGATTACATTCTAAAAAACAAATTCCCTATGAAGGAACTATGTAAAGACTCTATCAGGAGATTGAAATCACAACCTTAATGGCTACTGAGAATTAAGCAGTGAGCTAAAAGTCTATTTATATAAGAATCTTGGATTGCATTCTAAAACAAAATGTATGAGTGGAATACTAACAAATGAATATTGACCATTCTGATAACTGAATGGTAATGTGAAGAATGCATAGGTTAATGATTCATTGTGAACAAAAGGTTTTTTGTTGTAGCATGTTGATTTACCAAGAAGGTTGAGGTGAAACTAACTAAGAGCGCTCAAGGAAAAGAGCATGAATATCACAATAAGAAGTAAATTGCAGAAGCAAAGAAAAGGAAAAGGAAAAATACTTTTCTCATCTTAAAAACTCTGAATTGATTAACAAAGTTGTAGTGATTAAAAGAACAACTGTGAAAACAAGTACAACTGGTAAAAGGAAAATAAACCAATGAGTATGTTTAAATTAATAAGATGGGTTGAGTTTTGTTAAGTAAATATAATGAGGCCTTGGAATAACTTAGATGGACTAAAAGTCCCAGTATGTGTAGAATAAGTTGGAAAAGGGACGATCCCTTAACTCCTTTCTTGCTATATATTATGTTTTCTCTCGGATGAGAAACTGGTGTGTTGATGAAATTACATGTTTTGACACCATAATGATGATGGTTGTATGCCTGTAGAAACAATTCAGAATTGTTGGTGTCGCACTCATGAAAACATTAAGGATAATGTGAAGAAGTGCATAAATATATGCTACGACATATCTAAAAATGTTGTATTGATTTGAATGTTATGATACATGCATTTTTATTTTACATGATGACTAATGTATTGTGATATATGTCATGTGTAGAAAAGAAATTGAAATTGTTGGGAAAGACAGTTACCAATGATGGAAAACCTCAAGCAGAGGATGAATACAAGAAGGTTGTTGTTGAAATTTATTGAAGGGACTTTAAAGTCCCCATAAAGCACCACTAATGAGGAAATATCAGAGAGGGCGTTGAAATCCAAAACATGTATAAAAGTGTTAATGCCTATAAGCCATAAGTTATGAAGGGATTGGGTAAGAATCCCTCCTGAAATATTTTATTATTTTAGTAATATATATATTTAAAGTTGAGTGATTTATTGGATTCCATTGATACCCAAGTAGGGTATGATTTAGGAAAAGAACCCGAAGAATAGGGTGAGGAAGTTTATGTCGTTCAAGGGTGAGTCATGATCCTTGCAAGAAAATGGATGAGTAAAGAGTGCCATGGGTACAATAACCACTTTAGGGAGATTGGGAATAAAGGTGCTCATAGTTAGCACATTGCATGGAATGCATTGAGGGAATGCATGTTTGCATAAGAAGGAAGACAATGGATTTCCATCGTGGAAGGAGGACCTTCCACTCCTCCACATGAATTTTGTAGTTGATAAAGAAAGTAAAATTTGGGTGGCCCTAAGTGTTGGCACCCTGTTTACTAATGAAGGAATAATGCTTGGGTGCATTCAAGAGAAACTTTTAGTTTCATATGTGATGATTTGGGATCATGACCAGCCTGTAGCAGTGAGCATAGTCATATGTTGGTTGGTTGAGCTCCAACACCCCATGATAAAGTTCTTATCATAAGTTTGGCAAACTTGAACCCAATGTAAAGTGTACATTGGGTATGAATGTGGCCATGAATATTGGCACACTAATTAAAGTCATTTGATATTTGAATTGCATTTAGAAAAATTTGGTATGTTGGAACGATGCATACATAAATAATGATATTTCCTTTTTTTTTGTACCTTTGAATAAATTAAATGACTTAGACTATTAGTATGCATAGTATGCATATTTTTGAAAATATAATGTGCATGAAAACTAACAATTTGTATGGTGAGGAATGTTGAAATTACAGGAAAAAAAAAGAGGGGCTTGGATATGGCAGTGGTGTAAGCCCATAAGGAATACCAAATGCCTATTGAGATAAATTGTTATGGGAAGGAAAGTCCCATTCTTGTGATTATTTTTCTTGTGCAGAATGGATCTGAAAATAAATGTGGAATTTGGGAATCTGTGGATGATAGATTTGCAAGAAAATTTTGAATTTGAAATTGATGATAACATCTCATAATTTTTGTATACTTGTGATACAGGTGAGACGATAAATATATGTCTAGGGAGGATAGGTGAAGGTTTTAAATATGGAAAAAATGAAAAATGCTATTGTGGAGACAAGAGTACCCTGTGGTAAGCCATGATTTCCCTAGAATATGTTGTGTCATGGAAACACAAGTCGGAGGGACATCTTAGCAGAGAAAGTATGAGGGATGACTCAACTGTAAGACTCAATGGAGTCTTTATAACTATTCTTGTGTGAGAAATCCTTGGAAAGAAAATATGGATCACTCGAGGGACTGTATAGCAGACAAGGGGATGCATGAGCCTGGACTTGGAGGGTGATTGACCGCAAGAAATATGAGACTCTGATAATTCTTATAAACTATTTATTGGGATCATGCACACAATGGGCATGCCAAGTAAAAAAAATGAGCTAAGATAACAAGATATCCATATGGATGCAAATCCATGAACTGAATAGATAAGTATTATGCTAGATTATGAAATTTTCCTCTTCAATTTTGTGCAATAATAAAATGTTTTTTCATGAAATTGTGAATAATATGCTTGTTGTCCAAGATTATTGAAGGCAGGTGAAGAAGGCCAAGAGTCTGGAAAGAAACTAACCAAGAAAGATGATCAATATTTATGAAGCAATTGAATGACAAAAGAATGACAGGTATTAAGGAGAAAGAACATCGAGGATAGTGTACCGTTTAAGGGGGACACCATTGTAACACCCTTATTTCACCCATATTGTAATTAATAATTAATTATGATTACCATGTTATGGAATGTAAACAATTTAAATGTATTACTTTTTATATTTCTAATAAATGAATGTGGGGGTGAATACTTGAAGTACTGGCCATGATATCACTAGAGGAAAGAGTGAGGAAACTATAGAGAGGGTTCATTATGTCAAAATGACCCAAATTCTCCTTATTGAAATAATAAGCCTCATCCTGATCCCAAGGAAAAATAAATTAATTAAATAAGGAATGGTGGTTAAACAATAAACTACCCCCATGAATGGAATCATGAAGATTTTGGCTGAGGAAACAAAAAACTTTCAGCCCGAGTTCCTTCTGACAGAAGGAACATGACAGGTCTACAACCTCCCTAGGAGAAAAATGCGAGGGCATGAAAGAGAAGGAGGGATGATTCAGAAAGAGGAGGAGTGTGTGAGGATATCTAGATGAGAAGAAGAACAAAATGATTAAGTTGTTCTGGTTCAAGGGAGATAACAGGAGAAATAATCTCGAAGAATTTGCAGAAAGCATGACTTGAGCAGAAGGTCGCGATCTTGATGCTAAAGGAGAATCTGATAAACATCACAAAGGTTGTGACAAAGAAAGGATCTCTGAGAATTTGCAAAAGTTCCCTAGTGATATCATGGATTGGCAGGGGGGTGGCCAGAGCACTAAGAATGAATTCCTCTAATCCTACGCTTGGGTGGAAAGGCGAACGCCCACAATTAGTTGGTCGGTGAAAGAATGTAATAGATAAGTATTTCATATACCCTCTGTACAAGAATTGAAATGCATGATTTGAATGTATGTAATTTCGATGAATTGTGCCTTGCATGAAATTTATGGTAATAGTTCTTACTTTTCTTCTATAAACTATTTTATTTGAATTCTTGTAAGATGACAAGTTTTTCCTCTGGGCTAGTTGGAAAATCCTCAAGGTATTTTTCCCAGGGATCAAATTCATAGTTCTAGAGTTAGGGAAAACTCTATGGGACTTCTATAGTCCTGTTGATGCCTTGAAAATACCTTTCCCTATTTTAGAACTTAATTTCCTTGAATGGAGGGCACTTCCTTCAAAACAATCATCTGAGTAACCATGGGCTCATGCCCACAAACTTAGCCAAATTTGCACTGAGATCTAAGGATGTATCCCTCAGAACTTGTCAAATAACCTCATATGACCCCTCACATATCCCCCCAATACTTATAATTTATTGAATCTATTTTTCAAAATTTAAAACCCCCCTTTATGAATGACCAAGATAAGATATTGGTCAACAAGGTGAATCCCCCATGGGGTGATAGTGAAAATTTCGCACTCCCCCACCCCCACTTGAGGGTGGTAGTGGGAGGTGATAGTGTTTAAGGGTGAGGAGTGTTAGTATACATTTCCTCAGCATGAGGGTGGGAGTGTGGGGTTATAATGTAAATTTCATCATCACGAGGGTGGGAGTGAGGGGTGATAGTGTGCATTTCATTGCCAATACCCAACCTCATGATGAGTACATTGAGTATGGGAGGGTTGATAGTGTGCATTTGGAAATAACACTATTTCCCTCTATTGAAATCCTTACTATGTCACCTAGGTATCTTGTTATCTAGTGATTTCCTTACCGCAAATCAGATTAACAACTCATAAAACAAGAATACACTATTGGATACTCAACTAAAATAAATATAGTGAAAGAAATATTGGAAGCCAAATATTGCACACATAAGAACCAATATTTTTGGGTATATACCATTGGAAAAACCCCGGAGGGAAAACTAGTTCTTAGATGATTTTATTATGATAAAATCAGGGCTCCCATAAAAGGGATAATGGCTCACTGAGAGAAATACAACTACAAACAAACCTAACAAATTTTTATATGTTGTACAACCCAGATTTGGCATGCTTTTCGATTTGGCATTCTTTTCTAGGTGTACATGCATTTCCTTGAGTAAAATTTCATATACACACCTTTATCCATTGACACATGTGTACACAACCTAAAGGATTGTATGAAAAACTCCATACGGCTCGACCCTTTCCTGTGGATTTGCTCTGCTAAAACCCACTTGTAGTTTCATATGT
This sequence comes from Picea engelmannii, assembly GCA_009831015.1. Classification (NCBI taxonomy): domain Eukaryota; kingdom Viridiplantae; phylum Streptophyta; class Pinopsida; order Pinales; family Pinaceae; genus Picea; species Picea engelmannii. The sequence continues at coordinate 928,546 of ML786908.1, read as the reverse complement.
TCTCTCTTCTCCTTTAACTGATCTCTAGATGAAATTCCTTCTCCACCTATCCAAGATCTCGTTGAATCATAGTCCTTTGTGATCGAATTCTCTGAGAAAAAATTCTTCTTTTCTCGTGTCAAGTCTTATCAAGTGTCATGTATCTTTCTCCTTCACCCAATACTTGATTTTATAATATTGAGTTATGACCTAACCCTAATATCCAAAGTGATCGACGATTGATATTACTTCTCATGTCACTTGAGATCAATGGATAAGATTAAATGCTAATTTTTATCATTTCCTTAAATAACTCAATTAATTAATAAAATAAATTTACTTTAATAATTCCTTTAATTCAAGTAAAGTCTCAAGGAGAGAAGGATTTTGACGATTTACACACGTCTAGACACTTAGACATATGAAAAGATACATGTTTGATTCTACCAAACATAAACACTCCCTCTTAGCGAGGAAGGTATTATGCACCACTCCAATTTTTTCTTTGAGGAACACAAACTTCCCTTTAACCAAGTGTTTGGTTAGAATATTTGTAACATGCTTATCTTTGGAAATATATTGAAGCTTCATTTCTTCCTTTTGGATCCCATCTCGAATGAAGTGGTATTTGATCTCTATATGTTTGGACCTATCATGGAATACTAGATTCTATGAGAGTTTGATACAACTATGATAATTGCAGTATATCACCATAAGCTCCAACTCATGATTAAATACACTTGTAAGAAATTTGCGAATCGAAATGGATTCACAAATGGCTATACTTGTTTCCATATACTCTTCCTATTCTAAACTGAGTGCTACATAAGTATGATTCTTGCTAAACCAAGTAATAGTTGTTGATCCCAAGTTGAAGCAACACCTTGAGGTTCTCTTTCTATCTACTACACTCCCTTCCAAATATGAGTTTGTATATCCATGCAACTCTGTTCCATCTCCTCCAAGATACCTTAATCCATACTCAATTGTACCTCTCAAATACCTAAGCACATGCTTTGTTGCAATCCAATGCACCTACCTTTTATCCACCATGAATTGAATCAAGGTGTTCAAAGAAAAACATATATCTATCCTGGTATTGACCATATACATCAAGGACCCTATCAACTACTTGTATATCCTCGGATATACCAACTTTGAATTTGAATTGATCACCTTATTCAGATTGGTAACCATAGGTGTTTGCATCGGTCTACATTCCTCCATCCTGAATATCCTCAAGATATCAACTGTGTACATCCCTTTTTCAAGGAATATATCTCCTGATACTTTACATACCTCTAACCTTAATAAATAATGCATCAATCCAATTTCCTTCATCTTAGACTCACTAGCTAAATTTTCTTTACACCCTGCAATAAGCACCTTTACACCTATGGATATGCTCCACAAGTATGAAGTACAAGTTAGGATCCTCCTCACTCTTGCTAAAGCCTATACTCTGCAAGTATCTGTCAATCCTCGAATGTTATTCCCTAAGTGCCTTTTGGATTCCATACAAGGATTTATTAAGCCTATAGACATGAGACTCCCTCCCATGTACCTAAAATCCCTAAGGTTGTTCCATGTATACTTCCTCTTCAATGATCCAATTGAAGAAAGTTGTTTTCACATACGTATGATGTATCCTCCACCTCATAACTGAAGCAATATAAATACCACATTGAATAGAATCATACTTGTTGACTAGAGAAAATGTATCCTCGTATTCCACTCCCTCTTTCTGGGAGAACCCTCTTACAACAAACCTCACCTTGAAATTCTCGATAGTACTATCTACAACCTGCTTGATCTTGTAAAGTCACCTTAAACTCACAACTGACTTTTCCTCCAATCTAGGCACTATGTCCCCAAAATAATTCCTCGTAATAGAGGTGTCCTCCTCTACCATGAAATCCTTCCATACATTTTGATGTGTTTCTTCCTAAAAAATAGAATTCCTAGCATCAATGATGTTACTCACAAATTTCATATTGTTCGAAAACTTACTCGGAGGCCTGCACTCTCTGAACACACCGCTAGGATCCTCACCAACATCCCTCAATGACCATAATGGCCACCTAAGTATCCTAATAGGACTAGAAAGGGATAACTCCTCCTCCCCACTTGAATTTTGAATTGTTGACTATTGCTCATCCTTCAGAGCCTATTGTTTCTTGTCCTCTGTCACTACTCATGACTCTGTAGATCTCCTAGATTCCAATTTCTCCTCGAACTTAACATATCTACTCATAATTGTATTCCTATGCACTAGAATGAATATCATGTAAGCCTTTGAGGCCTTATTGTAACCCAAAAATATAAATTTGTTGAAAATACTAATACAACTGAGAGGGGGGGGGGGTGAATCAGTTGTTTATAAGCTTAAACAATCGTATTCCTTCTTAACAATTATTAATATTTCTTCATGTGTTATCAAGCAACATACAACATATGGACAGTAAGAGTAAAGATCATCAGTCACACATAAAATATACACAGAGACAGATTTTCACGAGGAAACCCATAAAGGGAGAAAACCTCTTCTTCTTCTAAATGATAGGCAGTCTTTTTCAGTTCTGTACATCATCTATAATTGAGCACCAACTCAATGTGAGGCTGCTACCTCTGTTTT
>ML786908.1:893719-915602 GCA_009831015.1 Picea engelmannii | reverse complement strand
GTCGGGATTTCGCATATCGCGAAATCGGGGATTTCGTTGTGGAGTGAACTTTGCATTATGAAGTCCCGATCCCCGAATTGCCGATGAGGCCTCCTGGCTGCCACGTGTCCATACAGATGAACGGTCCAGATCCCTGCTTGATTTTTAACGGCTGCGATCAAATCGCGAAATCGCATATCGCGATTTCGGGGTTTTCGTTGTCAAGTGTTCTTTGCGCTTTGAACTCGCGATCCCCGATTCTCCGATGAATTTATCTCTCTCGCAGCTTCTACAGATCTGACGGTCCTGGTTCTTTCGGGAAATTAGGATGGGATCCAACGATCACTGTCTCTTCTCCTCTCGATTATTACTGCGCTGTTATTCAATGTTATTTTCATCACTACGACCACACATTCTTGCCATCAATGACAAGTATACGCTGATTTGCTTTCTGATAGCTGAAATTGCCAACAAAATTTATGTTATGAAGGCTCGATATTCATCCTCTTCTCCATAGGCATATGGATGTAGACTCGACAACCAAATATCCTCAAATTTCCTATATTTGGATTCACTCTTGAGAATTCTTCCTCCTAAGTCTTGTCCCCCAATCGGGGATGATTTTAGGGGCCAAATTTCGCTCATGAGCTAATTTTCCATGGTTTTTCCCAAAAAATGATTCTCTATTCTAAAAATGATTTGCCCAAATTCTATAGGATAATATCATTTTACATTCAAAATCCCCAAACATTTATACAAACTATATGAAATCTTTATAAATTTGAATATTTTTACAAAAATATCGTTGAACATTTTATAGTTGGCATATGAAGGATTAGTAAGATTTGCCAATGTTTCTACATTTTAAAATAAATTTCCATCCTTAAAATCATCCCTGCAGCCCCAATATCTTGTGAGGACTCATGTTCTTCACATATACTGTTGTGTTACAAACCTCTTCCCAAAGAAACATAGAAAACTCTTGGCCATGTAGCATAGCCCTGGAAAAACTGATGATGGACTGATTCTTTCTCTCTACAGGCCCATTTTTCTAAGGGTTGTTTGATATTGTCACCTCTGTCTTGATCCCTACCTCTGTAAAACAATCCTTGAATTCATTGGAGGTGTACTCTCCCCCATTATCCGACCTCGAGACCTTTATCTTCTTTCTTGTTTGGTTCTCCACTTGATGTCTAAAACCTTGAAACCGACTCAAGAACTCATCCTTGGTCTTCATAAAGAAGATCTAGGTTTTCTTGGAAAAATCATAAATAAAACTCACATAATATGGTGATCCCCATACTGATCCTACTGACATAGGCCCAATCACATCTTAATGGATGAGATCCAATATCCCCTTGGACCTACTCTCACTGTTAGGAAAAACAATCTTGGCATTCTTTCGAAATGCACACCCTTTGCACATTGCCTGTTTCTCAATATTGAACTCTAGAAGACTTGTAACAATCCCCCTCAGAATCGGAAATTCCTTGAAGTGTAGGTGTCCCAACCTCCTATGCCACAACTCACATGGGTAGTCATTGTTGTGTAGCAAATCCCAAATAGGCTTTCCCTGGAACTTGTATAAAGTTCCCTCTCTAACCCCAATGACCATTGTTGTGTCTAGGCTAGATTTATCTGGATGTATGAGTACTTTCCCTCTCTGAAAAGTAATGGAAAAATTATTTTCCTCCATAGATGAGACTGAGAGAGAATTATTTTTCAGCGCTGGTATGTAAAGGACATCCTAGGCATCCAACGAACCTCCTGACTCAAGTTGGAATTTAACTATTCCCTCTCCCTTCACTACATAATTGGAATCATCACCGAGATTCACATAAACATATAAGTCTCTCTCCATCAAATTGTTAAATAGCTCTTGTTCTTCTGTCATATGACAATATGCACCATTCTCCAAGAACCACACACTCCTAGTAGTTGTTCTAGTAGAAAGGTAAGAAACTAGTGAGAAATCATTCTCAAACTTCGTTGCAAATGAATCAAGATTTGTTTTGTTGATGTTGTTTTCTATGTATTTCTTTTACCCTTCTTCTCTGGAAACTAAGATGCAAAATTTCCACTCGTATTACATGATAAGCACTTGAATTTAATCAAGTCCTTCTTCTTCACTAGTTGTGATGATCCATCACTGTTACCCTTCTTGCTAGAACTCTTTCATTTTCCCTTATTTCTCTTACTAAAAAGAGCCAATTTTTCCTCACTACTTCCCTTAGAATCCTCACGAGTCTCTTCCTGGATGCAATCATCCCAAAGTATCTGCTAATGTGAGATATGTTCTCGAGTGGAGACTCCCTTGACAAATGATTCCCATGACTTGGGAACACCATTTAATGACACATTCATGAGCTATGTGTCCTCTTTTTTCTCACCTTTGGCTACAACCTGATCACACAACTGTGTGATCCTCGTGAAATAGTTGGTAATATTCACATATATATACATATACACAGATCTAAGTCTATTCCTTAAGACCATCTTCCTATTCATGTTTTTTCTCTGGAATAAACCTACCAAGGCATCCAACATTTTTTTGGTTGTTTGCTTCTCAAATAGTTGAGGAATTAGATGATCCTTCATTGAATCCAAGAGTACCTACTCAAATTCCATATCCTTCTTCTGGTGAACATCCAAATGTGCAGGATCTATCGGTGGAACAACTAGTTTGTCAACTAACTCATAAAGTTCATACTCTTTTAACACCAAAGCCACTATTTATTTCCAAGATAGGAAGTTGGATGCTCCATCCAATCTGCCTTCAACTCTCAAAGGTGTCAATGACATCCCTTATACCTGATAAACTTCCCTGGAAATAACCCACTACTGAAACTGCCCCTTTACTGATGTGTACAAACTTGTACACCCCTATCACAAGTAAACCCCATGTATGTAGTGACTTCCCTTAATGAAACCTACATATGTACAAGTGTTTTCTTATTGCAACCCATGTATATGCGTTTTTCTCCAAAAACATTTGTGTATGTACATACTTGTTCCTTCTGCAACCTGCATACAACTCCATAAAACTACAAAACCCTAGTTCTTCCTCAGTACGATTTTTTTCTTAGAATTTTTCCTTTGATTTCTTCCTACTGGTTATGGATTTGCTAAGATCTCCTACAAATATGATAGATATGATATCAATTACTATGGATCTGAGATCTGGCCTCCTCTCAGAGTGACTTCTCTGATACCATGTTGAAATCCTTAATCTAGCACCTATGTATATTGTTATCTAGTGATTTCCTTACTAGAAATTAGATTAGAAGCTCACAAAAAAAAATACACTATTGGAATATTCAACTCAAATAAATTTAGCGGAAACAAGAATGGAAACCAAATCATGCACACATAAACACCAATATTTTTGGCTACATACCCCTGGAAAAACCTCTGAGGGAAAATAAGTGTTGAGATGATTTTATTATGATAAAATCATGGCTCCCATAATAAAGATAATGGCCCACTAAGAGAAATACAACTGCAGATAAACCTGAAAAAGTCTGATCTATTGTACGACCTAGATCTGACATGTTTTTCAAGGTGTACATTCACTTCCTTAAGTTAACTCACGCATACGTGCCTGTCTCCATTAATGCCCACATACACAACCTCAAGGACTGTATGGAAAACTATGTACGACTCAACCCTTTCCTATGGCCTCTCTCTGTGGAAATCCACTTACAATTGCCTTCGTTCTCTCTTCTCCTTGTCTTGATCTCTAGATGGAATTCCTTCTCCACCTATCCAAGATATCCTTGAGTCATAGTCCTTCGTGTTCCAAGTCTTTGAGCAAAAGTCCTTCTATGCTCTTGTCAAGTTGTTTCAAGTGTCATGTATCTTTCTCCTTCACCCTAGCATTTCTTTTATAATCTTGAGTTATGACCTAACTCTAATCTCTAAAGTGATTGATGATTGAGATTACTTCTCACCTCACTTGAAATCAATGGATAATATTAAATGCTAATTTTTAACATTTCCTTAAATAACTCAATTAATTAATAAAAACACTTTACTTTAATAATTCCTTTAATTAAAGTATATTATCAAGAATAAAAAACTTTAAATGTTTTCCACACGTCTAAACACTTAAAACTATGTGGAAATACTTGTTAGATGCACCCCATCTTACAATTTTTGTGAGAACATTGACGTCTAAACACTTAAAACTATGTGGAAATACTTGTTAGATGCACCCCATCTTACAATTTTTGTGAGAACATTGAATTGAGAAGATAATTCATAGGCAATGGTTATTATTAAAAGAATCTTGTTTTCATTTAAGTATACATTTATCATAGAGAAGTTACTCTAATAGTAAATATGAGATCAAATATCTTCAACAATACGAGTCATGGTTATCTTATGAAATAATGATGATATGGTAGTTAATAACTCTATTTTGACATGGTTATCATATGAAATCACGATGATATGGGAATTAATGACTCTATTTCTAGAATATGCTTAGAAAACATTATTCACCGGTCAACAATGCACATTATCATTCACCACTATCCATTGGTCTCTTAATTTTCTGTTATATTATAAACAACTTTCTTTGTAACCTTTTTGGCTTTTTTTTTAAGGGCAATAATGTTGTATGCTATTTTATTTTCTTAAAACAAATGCAATATTTTTTTACCATAAGAAAACTAAACGCCATAAAGATTAACAAAAGTTTAAAAAATGATGGGCATAAACAAACATAGATGACCCTGGATGGGGTGTGAGAGGGAGGTGCCATGGGCTCTTGAGCCCCTAGATAATTGAGCTTGTTGGAAACATGGAGGCTAGCGTGCTTATCCACCAGCATACATCCTCATCCTAAGATCATAGTGTTTAACGTTGGTATGTGCAACGTCCTCTGGAAGGTACGTGAAGGATCCTCCGCATTGTTTTGTCTGTACCTCGCAATTACAAATGGACAAGACTAGAATTAGACCTCTGTGTGGGTTATCTACAGTATGATGCACCATCATTTTGAAGACTAGAATTCTTAGATAGAAGCATTTATGGTTCTTCATGGGTTCAACCTCCGGTCTCTGATTTATAGTGGGCAGGCCGCAAGAGCCAAGGCTCCTCCCTGTGGCGGCCTGTCTATGCCTCATTCTCCCTACTCAAACCCTATCCTGTATGCACCAACTCTCATTCTTCTATCTCACCTTGGAAACATGCCTCCCACTTGTGGTTATTCTCACTACTACCGTATAATAGGGAATACAGGGCCCTCTTCATCCGGCAACAGGATCCCAGAGCCCCAGTCTGCGAGTTATGAATGTGGCTCAGGATGTGACCATAGAATTCCGTGAGGAAATCCCTCCTCGTATCTAGGAGGAACTTGAAGTAGCGTAAGTCATTGACCTCCAGGAGAGAGCTTCCATCCACGACGGGGAGGCCGATGCGATTATTGGCAATTGGGTTCCATATTTGAGACGAAGTATGCCAAAATTATCAATCTCTATTGGCACATCAAAAATTTTATGGAAAAAAGTCCTCTTGGATGGAGATGATGAACGTGAACAACTGCAGGAGCAACATGAGGAAATGCCTCACCGAATTCGGGATATTTGAGCTCGTTTGGATGCTGAGGAACGCCATGGAGAATCCCAGTAGGGTGATGCTTCTCAACAACGGGACTAGGAACTTCAAGAGGGATCAAGCGACCTCTCTCCTATTTAGTATTTTGATATGTTTTATTTTGGGGGGTTTATAGACAGCTTTTTCCATAGCAGGAGGGATCATAGCAGTAGGATAGATAGAATTGATATGTACTATTATAGATATGCATGTTTGTTTTATTAAATAACTTAGTGCAAACAATATGGACAACTAGCTTCCCCCGAATCGGGTGTCTACTGGGAAGAACATTCAAGAACCTTCACGGTTAGCAGGTTCCATGATGAACCCAGGTGTCAATTTCTAGAAGCCCCTTGCCTCATTTAACTCCAAGAATGACAGGAATTAATACGACTTCATTGCAAGCTTCACAGACCAGCCTGGTAAGGTCGTCCGCCTTAAATGATATTAATATGACATTAATAGGGATTATAAGACGGCGGATTCGAGAGAGAAAGGCAAGATCATATCGATGAGGCCCAAGTTGCCCAACAATTACCACCTGCTCTTCAACTACGATTTCAAGGACAAGGGTTGGATGTACGCTCATTTATGGAACTTCAATTTTGAATGTACTGCTTTTTCTTTCAAGGCTATGATAAGAATAGCGGTGTATCTCAATCACCCTCATTCTCCTCAGCGCTGTCCTTCCGAGAGCCTCAGAACTTCGTGCAGCCGAGGAAACGATTGGAGTTTTGGCTCTAGCTCTGCAAATCGTCATCCTTTGCAGTGTTCCCTCCGCTAGTTACATAGCTCAGACCAAATGAAAAATCCTCGAGGCCGTGGACTAGCCAGAGGAAATCGTCAAGGTGAGCTACCCCCATCTGCTAGGGCACAACAGGAAGAGGCAGTGGTTGATGGAAGACCTAGAAGAAGAATACCGTCAGGAACGAACCAGGACCCCCGATGCAGAAGTGGATGCAGAAATCATGCCAGATTCTGGCACCTCAAGGACAAGGGACACAAAATACCTTCGAACGGTGGACCTATATTGGCAGATGAAGACATTGTTAGTCAAGGCTTTCATTGCTCGAGTTGCTGCTCAAAATGACATGGCTCAACAATTGGAATTCGTCCAGCTGCAAAATCAAATGCAGGACAAGAAGATCATGATAATGGAGGCCAAAATGGGCATCACGTTTAGCGAATTAGACCAGGAACCTCCCAGGTTCCTCATAATGATGACCCCTCTTCCCCAAGTAATTGGTTATGTTTTTTTCTCATTTTGAGAGCCTTCACTACTACTGTTTACCAAGTTTTATCATCAGATCGCTGACAGGGAGATAGCATTTTTCTGTTTCTGATGTAAATATTATAGCAGCTCTTTTTTCTAAGTATATTCTGGGCTTTGTCAATATATTTAATACAAATAGTTAGCTTATAAAATAAAATATGTACAACTAGCTTATTCCATTTTCGTTGATCTAGTTTTCCGAGTGATAGGCTAATAGTCCAATGACTCTAGTGTATATTTCCTCATTTTGCTCTGATTTAATGAAGAAAAATAAAACAAAAACAAAGTATATTTCGTCATTTCAATATATAATGTACCTTGCTCTGATTTACTGAAGAAAAATAAAACAAAAACAACATAGATGAGATCTCAAGAAAAACAACAAAAGCTCTTATTTGTTGTATGTATAAAAGAAATATTATGATAAATAAAAATAACCTAATATTATAGATTTTGTAGATTTGAATTATATAACATTGAAGATTAAGATTTCTGTGGTGGGAGATTTGTTCAGAAATGTTTGGAAGAATTTATTTAAATTAATTAACAAATTACTCACTTAAATATTAATTAACAATTATTTTATTTTAAAAATAATTTTTTAAGCAAACCCTAAGGTTTAACCGACTTTAGGCCTCCTCCAACCGACTTTAGGTTCCTCCCCTCTACTTTAGTATTTATTAAGGCTTCTCTCCTTGTTTTCCATTGATTTTATAATTATTAATATTATGTGAAATTTTGTATGTGATTAAAAGGTATAATAAACCATATTTATAATATTTAAAATTACACTTTTTATTATCACTTTATGTTTTACTAATGTAAAGTTTTTATATTTAAAGGAGTTTGATATGAAGGTATGTTTTACTAATGTAAAGTTTTTATATTTAAAGGAGTTTGATATGAAGGTATGTTTTACTAATGTAAAGTTTTTTATTTTTATATTTAAAGGAGTTTGATATGAAGGTATGTTTTATTAATTTAAATTTTTTATATTATAAAGGAGTTTGATAGGAAGGTGTGGTATGGTAAAGATTAATAATGTGCATTTCAAATGTCTATTTTTTTTTTATGTAAATTATTATTTTCATTCTTATTTTTACTAGGGTAGGGTAGGGTAGGGTAGGGTAGGGTGAGAGTGAGAGTGAGAGTGAGAGTGAGAGTGAGAGTGAGAGTGTGTATTTGAAAGGTAAATATTATGTAACATGTAGAAGTTGCATTAGTATTAATATACTTGATTGTAACACCATGTTTTAATATTAATGTACTTGATTGTAACACCATGTTTTCCCTTTATCTGTAATTATGTGTAAGACTTTGTATGATTATGTTTATGAAGCTTGTAATCATGTTTTGATTAATGAAAGATACCAAAAAAATTGTCTGAGGGGGATTAACCTTGAAAGTACTAGTCATGATACACAAGTGTGAATTGATGAAGCGAGAATTGTTTGAGTGGTTGGGTAAGGAGGAGCTGAGATATTTTTATGAAGAAAATATGGAGCTTGTTTAGCAAGCCAAATTATGCTTGGAAGGCATAAACATACACCTACCAATGTACCAGACATGTATGGAACCACATGAATTGTTATGAGGAACAAGAATAGTGGTTGAGTCAATTGATAACTACTGATAGTTTTGACTTCTTGAAGAAGGAAAGGGCCAACTATAGTAACTTGACGAAGAGGACACCATGAATTTCCCCTTCAAGAATTCGGACCCTAGAACAGTAGGTTGCGTCGGCAAGAAGCCATGGGAATCCCAAGAGGATGAGAGGAAGAAGAGGCCCAAGGTGGAAAGACACCAGTAGACCAGACCACCAACAAGAAGAGAGACATGCGAGAATGATATTAGGACGTGCACACACACAACAAAGAGAAACACACATGAGAGAGAATAGTTAATCATAGAGAGTGGCATCAGAAGCACATAGCACATAATGAGTAAAAGAACACTCTGAGGAAGAGTGGGGAAGCAATAAGTTAGGAGGCTAAGAGAGCAGTGAAGAGAGGTGTTCATTGGCATAGATTGAAGAGAAGAGAATGGAGAGCTTTCCTGGAAGAAAATAGGAAGCTCGTCTGAGTTATTATTGATCACCCTGGAACCGTCATTGGTAAGGGGAGGTCGTCGAGGGGATGCATAACATATAAGAGACTCCCTTGTGTAGAGGAAATCTAGTTGATAAAATACCTGATAAACCTATAGAGACCCTGAGTCCAGTGGGAAGGGGAAAACCTATGTTGTTGTCAGAGGAGGAAGGAGAGTAACCTCCCTGAATCATCTCAAACTTGGAAACCAATTGAATCATTCCCCTTGTGGTATCATGGCCTGGAATTCGGTTGGCGTAATGTAGGAAGACACTCTACAATATGGCCTAAGGTTGAGAGGAAAGGCATCCTATCTCAATCAGTTGGTTGTGGACATTTCCATGATTAGATAAGTATTTAATTTGATCTATTTAACTCTGCATGAATGATGTAATTATGTAATTGTTTTACATAAATGAGAAACATGAATAGTTATAATCAATGAATGAAACCCCTGAGTAAATGGGATATGCTTGTTGTTTCCATTGTTTAACCTGTTAAACTATGAATTTGAATAAGTGTGGACAGTATGTGTCCCTAAGGACCTTACATATTTGGAGGAAATTTTGCAGGATATGGAAAAAAACTTCGTTTACCCAATGGTGCGAGCGTTGTGGTGTTTGGGAGGTATCTGTGAGGGATAGATGACCTTGAGTCCTAAGGAAATATCAATATTTTTGTCGAAATATTGCAAGATATGCAAGAATCTTATCTCTGATGAAGTTGAAAGGACTTTGATGGTATTAGAGAAATTTCCCCGATTCTTGAAGATTTGGTTAGAGCCTTGAAGAATCCATGAAATTGGCTAAGTCTCGATTTTCAAACTAATATCCAGTAGAAATATCATGCACGTTAATTCAAGATAGCTTACATCTGTTGATCTGACATGGAAAGTATATCTCATCCCTTCGTCAGGAAAGAAATTTTCGTTGGGAATGATCGAGTTCCTAGGCTTATGTAAAGTCCCACGATGATGACGAAATCCCAAAGACAGGACGAGGATTGTTGATTCATCGGGAGGGACCTCGACGAGAACTAGACCATTGGTGCCAGATGCATCGTTGTTAGGGTATAAAAGGTTGGTGAAGTGAGTGATGAAACCAAGGAGTGCCAATGACGACAAAGACTCTGAAAGGAGATGAGAGTTGTTGATCAGGCAGGAGTTGATCTCCACCGAATATTTTTTTGGGTCATGTATAAGAGTGGAAAGCGGATGATGACGTCATGGTAACATGACAATCTAACAAGGCGGCCAGCATGCCTCTAGTGGTGACATGTGTCACCATCTCAATAGCCAATGAGACGAGAGTGGTCCCAATAATGGATGTGGTTGGATCCTAGCCATTCGTTGGAGGATGACGCATAGAGGCCTGAAGAGAGGTTTAAAGGATGAGAAGATGACAAAAAGGGGGCCTAATGATTGAACGACAATCATTGATCGGTGAGTGGATGCGGCATAACGACAATCATTGATCTTTCATGGGCCCCACATGGTTGCATAAGAAGAGGTTAAGGAATGGGCTTATTCTTCATGCAAGATAGAGGTGCCATCAATATCTAAGTCGTTGAAGGTCAGACCCAAGAGCAGTTGGATATGAGGAGTAATCCTCTAGAGTAATCGTCATCGAAAAAGAGTCGTTGGGGTGAATGATATCTCGTGGGAGATAGACCCTGATGGCGATGGCGAAAGGTTTTTTGAAGTCGAGACCTTTGAGAGGATATTTATGGGTAGGTGTCACATCGACGCCACACCAACACCACATCGGATGGAACAAGTCATAAGAAGCTATGTGGATGTCACATGGCAGTAAGATTGATTTTGACAATGAGAGCCTGGAGACTTCGAGAGGTTGTAACTTTAGGTCTCGAGATCGGATTTGGACATAGTCACAATCGTTGGAAAGCTCTAAGTGAGAAGAATCCATCTATGGTTCTTAGAAATAGATAAGAGTTGATTTGAGGAAGAAAAATATTAACATCCCACCAACCTAAGAGAAGGTTAGGGAGTTGAGAGTGCTACATTGATGCAAGGTCTTTGAATTTGACAATAACATCATATTCAATAACTCTACCTCAAATGAAAATGCAATATGGTTAACGCAAATTCTACATAATACATAATTTTTACATATTTAAAATGTACATTATCATCCCTTTTAGTACACACTATCACTTTTCACTACCACCACCATCATTAAAGTTAAAATAAGGAAATTGACTTTAAACTTTCACACACAAATGATATATATATATATATATATATATATATATATATATATATATATATATATATATAATATCCTTAACATCTTAAAATACATTACATCACTTTTTTATGTGAAGCATGCGATCCAATAATCTTAATCTCCACTATTCTCTATTCTAATTGTTTGTCTACTATCTCAACCTCCACTATTCTCTTTAAAATAATATTTTTTCCTTAATCAATTGAAATTGTCCTCCTCCACCTTTCAACGTACACACACATCAAATGGTCCTCAAGGGGACCATGATATGATATTATTAAAGCCATTAGTAAAACATTAAGCTTTGATTATTTATATTAAAATTTTAGCTTTGGATTATTCATATTATCACACTTCAAATGGTCCTCAAGGGGATCATGATATTATTAAATCCACCATTGGTGGATCATCAAGGGGATCATGATATTATTAAATCAATTAGTGGATCATTAAGCTTTGGATTATTCATACTAAAAGTTTAGCTTTTAGTTCATCCAACATATCCATTACTTTTTCAAACGCATATTCATAACAATAACTAGTAGAGCATTAGTGGAACATTAAGCCTTGGAATTTTCTTAGCAAAAGTTTAGCTCATCCAATATATCCATTATTTTATTTTTTCAAACGCATACTAATAACAATAACTGCATTAGTGGAACATTAAGCCTTGGAATTCTCTTAGTAAAAGTTTAGCTCATCCAATATATCCATTATTTTATCAAACGCATGCTAATAACACTAACTAGTAGAGAGCGTAAGCATGCGTGGGATTCCAATTATATGATAATGACTAAGTATTTCTCATCGTTAAATATCCCAACAAAATCCCCATGGATCAATGTGGACTGCGATAATAATCATTTGGAAAATAGTAATATAGTTTAGGATCAATGTGGATTGCGATAATAATCATTTGGAAAATAGTAATATAGTTTAGGATCAATGTGGACTGTGATAATAATCATTTGGAAAATAGAGTTTAGAGTGATAATTTATACTAATGAAATTATTTATAAATTATTAAACAATTATTTTAGGTGGTATGGGTTTTCTTAAATAACAATGATGATTAGTCCACATTTATGGATAGTAGTTAATAATGACTATTTTCACTACGAATTGGCAATTGAGTTATGATAGGATAATAATCATTTGGAAAATAATAATATAGTTTAGGATCAATGTGGACTGCGATAATAATCATTTGGAAAATAATGATACAATTTAGAGTGATAATTTATACTAATGAAATTATTTATAAACTATTAGACAATTATTTTAGGTGGCGTGGTGTTTCTTAAATAACAGTGATGATTCAGTCCACATTCATGGATAGTAGCTAATAATGACTATCCTCACTACAAATTGACAACTGAGTTATGATAGGTTTTACCATTGTATGCATGTGAAAATTATGGCTCTTAGAGTTGTTAATACTTTAACTCTTTATTCTAAAACTCTTGAAGCCCATGCTGGTAGACATATTCAAGAGCTCATTGTTTATCGTGGTTCCCCTTGGGATTTTTTTGATGACACATGCCGAGATCATGTGGGTGGACTTGGTTTTATGTTATTTATTAATGAACACCTTTCTTTATCCTTCAAGGCAATGTAGGAGCAGGGGACAATAATAACGCAAAAATTCTATCTCTAATATCTCTTTTAAGGTTTGCCAATAGCCAGAATGTCAGGATTACTACTATGATGGGTGATTCTCTTTTGACAATTAAGTAGATGAAAAAAGAGGAATGAATTCAAAATATCAATTTGATTGCCCTATCCCAACAGACTTTACATTTTTTAGAATCACTATTTCAAATTCAATATCAACACATATTTCAAGAGCATAATTATGCAAGAGACACTTTATCAAAGGGATTTTCCAATCTAGTTGGCTCCTTTTCAGATTATTTCAGACTTACGAGAGTTATATGAATTGTCTACTGGCCTTTTGGATGAGATGAGAAATGTCTAACTTTTAATGGACTGCAGTGATAATTTTTGGATAATATTGTTGAGGATTTAATTTTTGACTTTTTGATGCATAGGTATTGATGATAAAATTGTAGACATATTGATGATGTCATTTTGAAGGCAGATGTGTCTCTCATGTATTTTTGTATACATTGCGTAGGGAACCTTCGAATTGTAGTTTCATTCTCCTCGAATAAATAAACGTACATTTTTTTGTTTGGAAAGAAAAAGGTTTACGACCTTTGAAAAAGAGAAACAATTAAGTCACTTACAAAAGGAAAACAAGTAACATTAAATACTACAAGTCACCAATACAATTTAAAATTATTATGTCACTTGATTCATTCAAATTGATCAGGTTCTTATTATAAGATGTGATAATTGAATCAATTAAAAAACAATGTAAATTATAAGGATGATGTTATATTTGAATTAATATGATCATGTTCTTATTAGTCCCTGCCGTAGGCATATAGCGACTATAGTGATCGATAAATCGTTGACCTGGTATTAGATTGTGCATTGACCCGAAATATTTCCATATTGTTTATTGTTGGAACAAGGGAAGTGAAAACATCGATTTTTATATAATAAAAAGTATTATGTTTGTCAAGATTTGATTGGACAACGGATTGGAGGTCTTATTGCCGCCTTCGCTATTCTCAATGTTAAATATCTTGGCATATCCAAAGTATTTGGTAGTATATGGTATTTTTGAATCATATATGTTATTATGCATTGGTCGAAGGTAGATTAATGCTAACATTAGTTCGAATGTTTCCCTTAGCATTTTCTGTTGGGTAGAATACATTCTCTACCATATTACTATGTGTGATTTTTTCTTTATTGTTGCATGCTTTGAGAGAAGAGGTCTGCCACGCTGCATATTTTATTAAATGCTTGAGCATGCCTATGCCCTTCGATGGTCCTGACAGTCTTAACTGTTTACCTAACAACTCTGGCAGTCTTAAGTGATTATTGTACATATGTGTTGCAATAAAGTTTCGTTCATGGTCGGCATCGCTGCTGGAGTTCACGATCCTTGTTCGTTGCTTCGTTCTTATTTGATTCAACTTTGTAAAGTTGAGGTTCCGCACTTGAAGTTCGAGCTCTTCGTGGTTGTTCTCTGGTTTTTTGTTCTTCAACTTTGCAAGTTGTTGGACATGTTGTTGTGGTTTGCAATTTTTGGGGGCTGAGATCTTGTTATCTTTTCTTGATGGGTAAGTTTCCCTGTTATTGTTGTTTTTCAATGGTGGGAGTCTCTGCCTCCAAATTCTGTTGCAGACCATCTTTGTCTGTGCTCTTAGTTTTTGTTCCTGGAAACCATGCGTCTTGCAATGCAGAGGGATTTACAAAAAGTAGTTGGAAGCCATCATAAGAGGGAACCATCGAGCGAGGTGTAGTTGCAGGGGATGATTTTATTCTATGGGTTGGAAAACTGTGTTTACCTGTTCTCTTTCTTCTCAGTAAAGTTATTGTTTTATTTATTTGTCTGTTTTCTTCTCATCTTCTATGGGGACTAGGCGGGATTCGAGTTGATAAGAATAAGGTTGAAATATACATACAGGGATTGGTACCTTATTTTTATTTCCTTTTTTCTTTTTTTAGCTTTATTTTTCCCTTGTTTTTCTCTGTTTTCATAGAAACTGAAAGTATGTAGAAAACATCTTGAAAATGACAGTTGAAGAGATGAAAGAAGTGATAGATGTTGAGTCATATGAATTAGATACACAATCCATTATACATGACAACATTGACATGGTTTTGCATAGCAATGGGATTTTTAGATTGGATGCATTCTCCTATACTGTTGGGGATTGCCTTTTCGATACATTCCAGGTTCTATTGCATTTTTTCTATTTGTCGACTGAGATGCACAATGGATTGATAGATTATTTCTTGACCTGTTTTAAAAATGGCGATACTGAGCCTTTGAAGTCCTATGAATACGATCTGGAATCTGGTTTTCTTCGGTAGTTGCATGGAATATATGATGTCTCTACGTATTTTTCAAAGATGCGGTTGTTTGCATCTCCACTTCTTTCTGCGCATGAAAGGGGACTTTGGGGAGATACATTTTGTATACGGTGGTTGTCTAACTGGATGAATATATCAGTTGGCATTTGGTCATTGAAAAGAAAAACAAGATATCTACTATTCAACAAAACTGCATATGACAATCCATATTGCATCTTGTTCCATGATGCCAATGCCCTCGGTGTCCATTATGAACCACTGTTGTACAAAAAAAAGTCCATATGCAATATAGAAGGTTCTCATATCTACTTGTCCGTTATTTGCAAAGACGTTTAATCGCAATGGAAACAGATTTTGCATGGCATAGATTGCCATGGTTTATAGATGGAAACAAACGTTGTGTCTAGCTGTGGAGATAGTCTGTTTAATGAAATTTGTTGTTTGGTGGAAATGGATTTCGATGTTCAG
Source organism: Picea engelmannii (assembly GCA_009831015.1). Classification (NCBI taxonomy): domain Eukaryota; kingdom Viridiplantae; phylum Streptophyta; class Pinopsida; order Pinales; family Pinaceae; genus Picea; species Picea engelmannii. The sequence goes on along the minus strand of ML786908.1, from coordinate 899,997 downwards.
TCGTTGTGACTTTACACTGTACAATCCTTTTGCAATGCAATTATAGGCGGAAGCCAACAGGCTTCTAGGTGCTTTAAGCACCTTTGCCCATATCTCTTAGAAAATATGTCGGCAGTTGGAAGTTGGCAGGAATACCTTGTGAGCATGGCGCTTCCATATGAAAAATGGAATATGGAGGGTTGTAGATTTTGTTTGCAATAGCTGTCTATTTTATTCAGGGTGAATATCCAGGTGTGGTCGCCCTTTCCAGATGCCACTGTCCATTCCTGGGTTATTGATTCAAATTACGATCGAACAATTGACATCCTCTCGTTGAAAATAGATACAACACATATCCATTATGAACCTTTGATTGCACATATCGGTATTTCAGGGTTGACTGTCCATGCCATCCAAACAACATCGAATTTGCATATGCGTGGAATGTTTTTTAGTGAAAATGAAACTCATCCCAGTTGCGATATGGGCAGACAGGGCTTGAACAAAAAAAACATGAATAAAATTCTTGATAGTTGTAATGAAGCCATAGATCGCTTAGACAAAAAACGTAGAGTAAGTTATCACAATTTGAAAAAAATTGTTCGTCAAATTCGTCCCACTTCTGATAAGGTCACAGAAGCCTTCAACAAAAAACGTAAATAAGTTTTTCAGAACCTGGGTGAAAGTAAAATACATCCTAGTTTCCACTAGCTCATCCTGCCCTTGGGCAAGAAACGTAGAGTAAGTTACTACAACTTGAAAAAGGTCATGCGCGAAAGAAAAAATACATTGCTACACTTCCTTTTAGAGAGAAACTCACATATCACAATGTCAATAAATTTGTTCGTGCAAAACAGAACATAAAGAGGTGCGATCGTATATCTCAGAATGGTGATGCAACTGTGCCAGTTCATGATTTGCAACCAACACCATGCAGTAGTAGCAATGAAAACCAAGAAACAGTTTCTACAAATACTTCCCTGCGAAAGAAAAAAACAAGACAGAACTACATGAACCAAATGAAAGACAGTCCTTCCATTGCATGTGCAATTTGTGAACAATTGAATTTTTCAAAAAACAGTAAGTCGTTCACACATGATTTGCAAGCAGAATACCTCCGCTTGATAGCGCACAATAAACCATCTTCCAGTGGGAAAATTTGTCTTCCATGCAAACGATCGCTTGAAAATGGAAAACTACCACAATTTTCAACCCCGACTGAATAAGATGTAATACAACACTAGCAGATTTAAGTGAACTTACGAAAATCGAGGAGAGACTTGTGTCTCTACGAATTGCATTTGTTTAAATCAAACCTTGGGGCTATAAATGACCCCAGATGGGCTTAACAGGATCAATTATTAATGTTCCTTTTCAACTAGATGTTGTGCAAAAAGCGTTACCACAATTCATTAACAATACAATTAAAATCGCTATGGCTCTGAAAAGATGCTTGCGATACAAAAATGCCTATCATATAGGCAACGTGCGTGTGCATGTTGTTATGAAATCATTAAAGGAATTATGTTCCAGGGCCCTGTACAAAGCAGCGAACATTTGTATAAATGCCAACTGGAGTAGTGTTCTCGCAGAAGAACATGGCAACTCTGCAGACACTCTTGAAAATATTAGTGATTTTGATGCAAGAGATGAATCGGAGAATGAAACACCTACTGAAACATTGATACATGCATTCACTGATTCACAGTGCATTCATGACTTGCAAGAAAAAATTGTCGAAATTGCACCTGCCGAGGGGCAACGTCCACTTGGAATATTCAAGGACAAATACGCTGAGGAAATGAACTTTCCAACACTCTTCTATGGAGATCCATGATCTGAAAATAGAAGGCTGACTTGTTATGCTATGCAAGCACCCCTACTTCATTAAAATAAACTTTACAGGACCTTGCTTCATGTGTTAAAATATGCAATATAAACTTATGTGTTAAGTTCATGTTTCTTCTTGTAAATGCTTATGTGTGAGCAAATGTTATTTTAAATGGTTATATATGTACTTGCAATAAATACACAGCAACACAACTTGCAGCAAACAAACCATCAAACTCAAAACAATCACAACATGATAAAGGAGTTCACCCCCCTCCGGGCTACATCTCCTTGAGCCTCCATAATGGACTTGGCTCTCTGGGATTAATTAGTCAAAAGTTCTTTTAAAATCTGATGCTCAACTCCAATGGAAAAACAAACTGTACCATTCAGATCATAACACATAAAAACCCCAAAAATGACTAATTGAACTCTGAAAACGGATCATGGCTCATCCGGGCATGACCTCTTCTACATGTGGCCATAAGCTTCCCTGAGCTTCTCTTTGGGAAAAACACCTATAAAAGTCCTCAAAATCCTCTGAAACCTATCCCAATGTGTTCAGAGCATATCAATTAGCCAAAAATGATTATTCAATCACAGAAAACAAACATAGGCTCACCAAACCATGTCCTCCATCAAAGAGGGCTTCAAGCTCCCTGGAGCTTGCTGAAACTTCAATGGTGAAAAACTTGTAGAAGAAGTCTTCAAATGGCCTTGATAATAGCACCAATGGATCTAGGATGTCCAAAAACCCATAGCTGGGCTTTTACGGCACCTCAATCGGCCAAACGATGAAGAAGTTAGGCCTCCTCCATTTTCCTCCTTCCACTTTGCTGGAACTGGCTCTACAAAATGCACCTCTATGTGCATGAACCAAGAACATGCTCCAAAAATGCGTTAAAACCTGGCACCGGGTGCAACCGCGCCAACGGTGCAAACCGTAGGACAGTTAAGGTGCCTCCGGCCCCTAACCGCCTCGGCACCTGGGCATATGGCCACGTGACCTCGCGCGTTGGCAAACGGTGGTTAGTTTCGTTGGAATGGGCATAACCTCCTGCGCTCTTGGTCGTATGCAAAACCGTGGTGATATAGTTTGAAACCCCACGCAAATTATAACCGCGCGCACAATACAATGGTATAACCCCCACGCAAATATTTCATAATACAATGTTATAACCCATGGGTTATAATGTTAAAACCCCGCACAAATTAATACAATGGTTATAAAACTATGTTATATACTCGCGCCATAATCGGGCTATACACCATGGTTATATGCTGTTACAAATGACCACCCCCGGCCTGACCCCCCGCCCACATTACAATTTCTCAAATTCAAATATAATCCATTACATATATGTAATAAGAACTAATGTATGGCCCAATGGTCGGGCGATCGGGTGAAGGCGTTGACTGTGGGGAGGTCCGGGGGTTGAACCCCATGGCCTCCAATATATTTTGCATACCAGAACTGACCAATATAAAGGTGCCATGTGTCATCCCTTGATTGGGCCACGTGGCATCAAACCACTAATCATAGAACGACACGTGTCATCACATCATTCGCCCTTAACAACCAACCAGATCCTTCCACATCATCGGATGCCACATCATTGTACGGATGGTACGGCCCTGCCACGTCACCATACATATTGTACGGACTGTACGAACAGGTACAGTCAACATCCAAATTTTTTGTCTGTTTGGCTTGGCGGACAGATCGCGATATCTCCTCCATACGGACTCCATTTTAGAAATTAAATATACTGCTGGAATCAGGAAGACGAGACGGACGCAATGGCACCGTTTTCTTCACATTCTGATCACTTTGAAATTTGAGCAAAATTTGATCCCCTGATCCAGATTTTGATCACACCTTCCCACTAAAAGGATTTTGGACCCACAAAAGCTTATCTGTCTGCTTTCAAGTCATATCAAAATCTTTTGACAATCACCTGAATACTCTGACATGTCGTGCACTACAACTGGCTATGTCCTTCAACCACTACCCTCTGGCTGCTGTTGACCCACTGCTCTCTCTGTGCTTGGAAGACTGTCAACCTTCCCACTGAGAATCAAGTCCCTCTTTCAAACTCTTTGGCGTCAACAAAATCAGCTCTCCAATGGCTACAAAAACCTTCCTGCGACATCTTGTCACAAGCCAAGAAAACCATCAATCTTGAAAACAAATCATACAAGATTGAAAGTGATGCCAACAAAATTTTTTGTTCTTCAAACAAACTATCGCATCTTGTACTACATCAAAGTACATGGCGTTTTCCTGCATCTCGATGTACTCAAAATTGACTTACAAGCCAACAAACACCATCGACTAAACACAAGTCGAACAACACGATCGACACAACATAGTCGTCAGAAAATAATCAACACTAGTCGAGACTCATTGAAACATCAACCTTCCCAAATTGACAAGTCGACAAACATGATACATAATCATGTAACAAACATGAATCACTCATGATGAACCATCACCAGGTTTACTGCTTACACATACATAAAAACAAATGCATGTATAGGACTCTTCAACTCTCCTTCCAGTACAAACATAAGTACAACCTCGAAACATATGGGTACTTAAGAGTTGAATACAAAAAATATAAATGGCTGCAACTTATCATGCTTCCCATAAATGCACACATAACACTGAAAAGTGCATTTACAATAGAAAAACGCAAGCTTTACTTTCTCAAGAAATCCAACCATTTCTTACCAAGCCAACTCAACGGTGACTTTTTCTGTTGAACATCGTCCTCTTGTGAATCATCTTGACTCACATCGATGATGGAATCTCCACTTCCATTCTTGCCAATCTCCTTATCCAACTGCTTCATGTGCTGTGGATGAATAGTTGGATGCAACGTCCAACATTGATCAATAAGATGACCCCGCTTCTGACAATGAGTGCAAATCTTTTGCATCATCTCTTCATGCTGTCTTTGCTTGGACATTTTCCTGAAAGCGTCCAATCTTTTCCAACACTTTGAAACATGATGGTTATACAAACCACAATACGTACATGGCTTCTTTTTTCCATTTTTACATACAAAGTTATTATGCTTAACATAATCAAATGCAATTGAATGATAAGCAGAATTATACCTTGAACATTCACCTTTATCGCCTCTTTGAGGAGGTGAATCTGAAGAGTTACAAGATCTCCTTTGAATACCATTAATAGTATCCTTGTCCTCATCACTGTCACAACTCTTTCGTTTCTCGTATTTGCATTCATCTTGAACACAAGCCTTACATGCTGAAGGGATTGAACTTTCAACAAAAGTTCTTGAACTTTCACCTTTAAAGCCTACCTGAGGAGGTGAACTCGAAACAAAGTTTATGCTTGGAACTTTTTCCCTTGTCTCCTCGACTTTGGAATTTGCTCCATCTTGCCGTTCATATCCAAGACCACAATACTTGGGTCTTTCTTCAACAACAATAGGCTCAACAATGCCTTGTGCATGCTTATCCAAACCTTTACCTTCATAGCCCATTTTTAACAACAACTTGGACCCTATTCCTCTTGTGTGACTCTCAAAACCACCAAAACATTCATCTTTATAGGAATTAGAAGATAAACTAACACTGCATACCTTATGTTCATGCATGTACTTGGTAAGGGTTTCCTTTGCCTCATGGAATTGATTCTCCATCTCATGCAACCTTTGCAAAAGCTGGTCTTTCTCCTGCTTCATGGCCATCAACTGCTCTTCAAGAACAATGTTCTCATTCCTGTCTTCACACATCTCTCTCATCAAATATCTCATGATTAGAATCTCTTCTTTGTCAAATAATTGAGATAATGAAAATGTATGAGAACCATTAATGCTTGAAGCTTCTGCCATCCTTGCAAGATATCAAACTTCAACACAAAACTTGCACAAAACCAATAGCTAATTCTCAAGCTATAAATGGCAAACACATGAGCAAAACAAACTATGCTCTGATAACACTTGATCTGAAAATAGAAGGCTAACTTGTTATGCTATGCAAGAACCCCTACTTCATTAAAATAAACTTTACAGGACCCTGCTTCATGTGTTAAAATATGCAATATAAACTTATGTGTTAAGTTCATGCTTCTTCTTGTAAATGCTTATGTGTGAGCAAATGTTCTTTTAAATGGTTATATATGTACTTGTAATAAATACACAACAACACAACTTGCAGCAAACAAACCATCAAACTCAAAACAATCACAACATGATAAAGGAGTTCACCCCCCTTCGGGCTACATCTCCTTGAGCCTCCATAATGGACTTGACTCTCTGGGATTAATTAGTAAAAAGTTCTTTTACAAGTTGTTGCTCAACTCCAATGGAAAAACAAACTGTACCATTGAGATCAGAACACATAAAAACCCCAAAAATGACTAATAGAACTCTGAAAATGGATCATGGCTCATCCGGGCATGACCTCTTCTACATGTGGCCATAAGCTTCCCTGAG
>ML786908.1:843220-893669 GCA_009831015.1 Picea engelmannii | reverse complement strand
CAATGGAAAAACAAACTGTACCATTGAGATCAGAACACATAAAAACCCCAAAAATGACTAATAGAACTCTGAAAATGGATCATGGCTCATCCGGGCATGACCTCTTCTACATGTGGCCATAAGCTTCCCTGAGCTTCTATTTGAAAAAAAAACCTGTAAAAGTCCTCAAAAACATCTGAAACCTGTCCCAATGTGTTAAGAGCATATCAATAAGCCAAAAATGATTATTCAATCACAGAAAACAAACATAGGCTCACCAAACCATGTCCTCCATCAAAGAGGGCTTCAAGCTCCCTGGAGCTTGCTGAAACTTCAATGGTACAAAACTCGCAGAAGAAGTCTTCAAATGGCCTTGATAACAGCACCAATGGATCCAGGATGTCCAAAAACCCCTAGCTGGGCTTTTACGGCACCTCAATCGGCCAAACGATGAAGAAGTTAGGCCTCCTCCATTTTCCTCCTTCCACTTTGCTGGAACTGGCTCTACAAAACGCACCTCTGTGTGCATGAACCAAGAACACGCTCCAAAAATGCGTTAAAACCTGGCACCGGGCGCAACCGTGCCAACGGTGCAAACCGTAGGACGGTTAAGGTGCCTCCAGCCCCTAACCGCCTCGACACCTGGGCATATGGCCACGTGACCTCGCGCATTGGCAAACGGTGGTTAGTTTCGTTGGAATGGGCATAACCTCCCGCGCTCTTGGTCATATGCAAAACCGTGGTGATATTGTTTGAAACCCCACGCAAATTATAACCATGCGCACAATACAATGGTATAACCCCCGCGCAAATATTTCATAATACAATGTTATAACCCGTGGGTTTTAATGTTAAAACCCCGCGCGAATTAATACAATGGTTATAAAACTATGTTATATACCCGCGCCATAATCGGGCTATACACCATGGTTATATGCTGTTACAAATGGTCACCGGTCGGGGCTAAGCCCCGGCCCGACCCCTCGCCCACATTACAATTTCTCAAATTCAAATATAATCCATTACATATATGTAATAAGAACTAATGTATGGCCCAATGGTTGGGCGGTCGGGTGAAGGCGTTGACTGTGGGGAGGTCCGGGGGTCGAACCCCGCGGCCTCCAATATATTTTGCATACTAGAACTGACCAATATAAAGGTGCCATGTGTCAGCCCTTGATTGGGCCACGTGGCATCAAACCACCAATCATAGAACGACACGTGTCATCACATCATTCGCCCTTAACAACCAACCGGATCCTGCCATGTTATCGGATGCCACATCATTGTATGGATTGTACGGACTGTACGGACAGGTACAGTCAGCATCCAAAATTTTTGCCTGTTTGGCTTGGCGGACAGATCGCGATATCTCCTCCATACGGACTCCGTTTGAGAAAGTAAATATACCGTCGGAATCAAGAAGACGAGACGGACGCAATGGCACCATTTTCGTCGCATTCTGAGTGCTTTGAAATTTGAGCAAAATTTGATCCCCTGATCCAGATTTTGATCAATCCATGTGGCACTGATATTACAGAATGTTTCAGTTATCATAAAATAGTCCAATGGAAGCTGCTACATTCAAGCCGCTGCTTCTCCTGTCACATAACAAATTTGTTTTTCAAAACAATGCGCATAATAATAGAGAAAGTTTTGTCCTGCATGTGGGTCCGAATATGAAAAGGCCAGTTACAAGGAAGAAAGTTGTTCGCCAAGGATGTGAAGTACAAAGTAAACCTAGAAAAAATCTTGAAATCTGATATTGGATACATAGATTTCAAAAACATCCGCACTTCTCATAACTATTTACAACAAAGCATTTTTTTTTTTTTTTTGCAATGATTTGACAATTGGGGCCACCAACATTTTTCATCACATTTACAAGTGTAGAACATTGTTGGGATCCATTGGTGGCTACCGTATCTGATCTTCATAGGAACAGGGAACGTAAAAAAGAAACCAATATACTAGAAAATAATGGCATTGACTACCTCATAAGAAAAGACTCGGTGATATGTACTCGCTACTATAGACATAGAATAAATGCTTTGATACAATTGATATGCCATGATGAAATGTTTTTTCGAAAAAATATCAGACTACTTTTTTGTGACTGAATTCTAGAATAGGGGAAATGAACATGACCATGCATTGTTGTGGATAGAGGGTGCACCGCTCTATGGAGATGATAACAATTCAGAGATCGAAAAATTTGTGGATAAATACATAACATGCAACACAGATCATTTGGATCCAGAACTTGCGAAATTCCATAGGTATACCATACAAGAAGTTCTAGAAAATAAAAAAACTCGCAATGCAGATACAACTTTCCCGTATCGCCAATGAGAGCTACAAGAATCATAGAGATAGTCAGTCTAGAGGACAATGTTGTTGTTGAGAAATCTAAATCCTTGTTCACATTTCTAGAACAAGGAGGATTTGACTAAAAGATGAGCTTTGATGCCTTCTTGACACAGGTAAATCTATCAGAAGATGAGTACATCCAATCCATACAATGTACACTTAGGAAACCAACAATTTTCCTTAAACGAAAACTCTCCCATATTTGGAACAACAGTTTCTCCAAGGACATGCCAGTTATGTGGAAAGAAAATACAAATTTGCAGTACGTGTTGAATGCATATGCTGCAGCATCGTACTGTACCTTATATATGACAAAAATTGACAAATCCATGACAAGTGCATTCAGAAGAATACACAAAGAACATGAAATAATTTATATTGATGCCATACAAATGATACACACACTTGGAAATACATTTCTTAATCTTCAACAAATGTATGCTCAGCAAGCAGTTCACATTGCACTTTCCTTGCCCCTCACTTGTAGTTCAAGAAAATGTGTCTTCATAAACACATATCCACTTGAAAAATGCACATTTGTTCTTAAACCACCGGTTTTGCTGCAACAAGAGCCTGACCATTTAGAGGACGTGGTATGTCACTCTATTATTGATTATTACATCCAACGTCCATCTCCTATTAGTCATATCTGCTTAGCAAAATTCATATCGCATTACAAAAAACGTGGTGTACCCATATCAAAAAGAAAAAAACCCTCTATCATACAGTTTGTCAAATACAATAAACATTGTGACTATGAAAACTATTGTAGAGAAAAATTGTTGTTGTACGTTCCATTAGATGAAAACGAGGAGACATTAATACATAACTTCTCTACATGTGAGGTTGTGAATGTTGCGTTTGAGACTATAGTGCACATCAATGAAGCTATATTTACCTACAATGTTAATCCAACATGGGGCGATCTAGAAGTTGCAATTAATGACCTAGAAAACCCTGGCGATCATGATGACACATTCAAAAATCCAAAAACAACTAGAACTCCTTCCGAGTCTTATGAGTTACAACAGGATTTTCCTCGTTCTCCAGGGGATGGAAGTGAAAAACATATCAATCTTGGTTTTTAAGTTACAAAACATCCTTTCCTAATTGAAAATAATGAATACCACAGAATAAGACGTTTGTTGAATCGCGAACAACAAAAAATTCTAAAGGACATTACTCTTAAAAAATGCTTGAACATGAACAATCATGTGCACATGTTCCTTACAGGCGAAGCAGGAACAAGCAAGACATTCACAGTGAAAGCATTGTTTCAAATGCTTATATGAATCTGTGATTCAAACAATTCCTCTGATCCTATGAAACTAAAGGGCACAGGAAAAACTACATACAATGCTGGTGGAACAATAGTCCACTCTGCATTTTTAATGCCTTTTAACAAGTCACAGTTTCTTCCACTTATCAAGGAAATGTTGGATACATTATCTAAGCTTTATGAGGAACTCCAACTTGTCTGTATAGATGAAGTATCTTTTATTGGGAGTCTGTTCTTGTATTCCATTGACAACCAACTAAGAAGCATAAAACATGTGCAGGTGAAATACTTTGGAAACATTGACATGATATTCTGTGGGGATCTTTACCAGGCACAAAGAATCCAAGATTCTTTCATATTTGAACAAACTACCGTTAACATGGAAACAGTTACCCATGAATTATGGAGAGACAATATTAAATTCTTTGAGTTGCATACTACAATGCACCAAACAGATGAAACATTCATTGCAATTATGAATAGAATGCACACAAACAACCAAACACATGATGACTTGACCTATATCAATTTGAAGTGTTTACGGCCTGCACCAACAGACCCAACATTCCCTTACCTGTTCTACAGAAACAAGGATGTTCCAAAGCATAACAGCCACATGCTGTCACTCATGCCTGGCGATGATATCATCATCAATTCCATTGACTTGGAATAAGACAACTATGGAAATATGCAACGTCATGAACATTTAGTCACTTTACCTTTGCAGCTTGTCCTCAAATTAGAAATGTTGGTTGAAATATATGCCTGTAACTATGATTCATAGGATGGCTTGGTGAATGGTGTAGATGGAATACTGAAAGGCTATACCAAGACAAAAAAAGTGGATGTCCTTTGGATTAAGTTCCATAAACCACATATAGGCAAGTGGCAAGCAAACAAGTTGTCTTATCTATATAATTCAAACACTAGAAGTGATTGGACACCTATTATGCGAATATTGAAGCCAGTATCGACATCAGAAAAGATAGGTCAACTGGATATTCGAAAATAGTGTCCGATTAAACTTGCATGTGCACGTACAATCCACAGATCACAAGGAATAACACTTGATAATGTTTCATTTCAACCTGTTGGAATTCAAATACATGGAATTGTATACACAACACTGTCCCATGTCAGAAGCATAGACTCCTTGTATTTACTAAGTCCTCTCACAAAAGATAACTTCAAAGTGAAAGAGAAAGTTGATATTGAAATGGAATGATTGAGGACCACAACAAAATGGAAACTGCATTATGATTACCAATCCATACAGAAAAATCCATCTCTATCAATTCTCTCGCTTAACACACGCAACTTAAATGCACACATGGATGATATACTGAATGACTACGATATAATGCAATCCGATATTCTGTGCTTGCAAGAAACACACATGGCATTATGCATGGAAAACAAAAAAATTCCCAAATCACAATTGCATATCAAGTTACATTACACATGGGGTTATGATATTGGTGAAAAAACATGTACGGATTTTGGAATATATACATATGGAAGAAAAGAATGTTGAACTACTGCTTGCAATTTTTTTTTCCCATGAAACAAAAGTTGCAATACTAAATTTGTATGTTGTTTTCCATGCAACATTCTCCAACATAGTGCATGTTATTTCCAATGCATTGGCCCATTTCCATCTGAACGCATCCATTGTACTTGTTGGAGACTTCAATATCGATATGCTACAAAATACTGGAAAAACAAAATAATTGGAAAACTACGTGTGCAAATACAATTTCTTCTTTCTTTTCAACAACACAGGCCATCTGCAAAACACACTTATTGACCATGTCTGGTCCAATGTGCCCATTCCTCAATACAGTATGTTTGTCTTAGACACATATTGGTCTGATCACGATACAATTGGTATTGCACTTGAATTATGACATATACATCAAACTTATTGCAAACTCATATTTCTATGTTTCAAAGCATATCTGTATCCCTGATTTCTACACACATCTTTTTTGTAAGCATACAGACGATGTTCTACTCCAATTATAAAATATACATCGTGCAAAAAGAAAAAGAAAAAGGTACATCCTCCCAAAAACTATTTGTCACTCTATTCATCTTATTCTATTTCTTTTTTATATATGTACATAGTAGTTGTATTTTTCTTAACATCTGAACTTATGTTCATATCTGTTTTTCTTTGTAATTTTGTTGATAGAAACAGATAGGAAAACTAGATGACGCAAAAAACTCCTACTCAGAGACATAGACCAATCCATGCAAAGGTGCATTCTTTTTCTTCCCGTGTTCCATAGTAAACAGTTCTTCGTTTACTTTATCTGTGTTTGTCAAACTTGTATGCAACTATTTTTATTTTTTTTTGCACGTAGAGGCCACTACCCTACGCGTTTGCCATCGAACAAATGCAATGTTGAGCTAGCCATCCCGCAAATCCACTTGTCAATTTTTATATCACACAACTATGACGGCTATTTGTAGGACACAAAACATTAGAGACATAATGTGAAGCCCGCAAGTGCGTGATCCAAATAAGTGGTTAGGTATGGAATAAGGGATCTATTTATATTTGGTATGTAGTGCTCATTTCTGGGAGTGCACCAGCCCTGGAACCTGTGATACAAAAATTGTACATCGTCTATAAAATCTCAGCCACCCCGCAAGTCCACCTGCCAATTTGTATATCGCAGAACTATATCTGCTATTTGTAGAACACAGAACAATAGAGGCCTTTTTTTTTACCCCTCCTGCCCGAGAATCCGTAGGTATGGAATGCGATATGGGTACATGGTGTATAAAATCTCATGCCGATACTTTATAAAGGTACATATTTAATTTTGCCTCTTTTCTACACACACTCATCTGGTAACCACAGAGTTGGAGTCAGACGGAGCCAAGTCGGTGATCCAAATAAGTGGCTAAATATGGAATAAGGGATCTGTGCATATTTGCTATGTATTTCTCATTTCTGGGAGACTTCCAGCCCTGGAGTAGAATGTTGAGCCGACCAACCCGTAAATCTGCTTGTCAGTTTATTATCATAAACTATTTGTAAGTCACCGAGAAATTGAGCCCTGTTTTTGACCCCGCCAGCCTGAGAACCCGTGATCTAGAAACTGTCAATGGTCTATAAAATGTTAGCCAACTCGCAAGTGTGCTTGTCTATTTGTATATTGTGGAACTGTGTGTTCTATTTGTAGAACACTATACAATAGAGGCATTGTTTTTAGCCTGCCCGCCTGAGAACCCGTGATCCCAAAAGTGGCAAAGTATGGAATGACATATTTGTGCATGCTCTATAAAATCTCATGTCCATACTTTATGAAGGTACATTTTTAGTTTTGCCTCGTTTCTACACATACTGATCTGGTAACCATAGAGTTGGTGTTGCATATGAATTATGAAATATGCACTGGTAGTCGAACCGAGCCCTTTGGTTTCCTTAGCTGAACAATTCTAACTCGTGAAATTTCAACATTGAACACTCAGCAGTTTCACCATGCACTTTCAGACTTGGCCATTCCTTCCTTGCTTTGTCTTCCCCATGCTTGTCACCTTCGCATGTGTGCATAATAATAAATAGTGTTTGTATATATATATATATATATATATGTGTGTGTGTGTGTGTGTGTGTGTCTTCTTTCTAAATCTTTAATGCTAACAGGTCATCATGGAGGTACTGTCTAAGCTGTCATTGATGCATGCAAGTCTCGAGAACTTCTTCCATCAATGCAATTTTGGCAAAGGCTTTTCGTATCCCTTCCCAGTCTTAATTTTAAATGCAATGGAATGTCATTCTCACGCCTCCAGCTTGCTTCCTTCACGAAACCTCAAATCTCTTTACAATCTTAATTTCAAATACCATGGAATGTCATTCGCACGCCACCAACTTGGTTCGTTCACAACACCTCCAATCCTTAAATGTTCTTCGTCGTAACTGCCACCTTCGCACTTCTAAGTATGATAATAATTAGGCTTTACTTGTAACAGGTCATCATACAACACACATAGATATTTTCATTAATGAGGAGATTTTCCATACGCACACATTGAAGCAATGTTTCCGGGGAGTTATATTATCCCCTACATTTCTTTATTTCAAGTAGCGTTTGGAGAAAACCAATGTTTCCATAAAGTACTGACACCAACTCTACATCATATTTGTAGAGATACAGTGAACATCTTCCTCCCGAGATTCCCGTCCAGACGAAGGCAAAAGGATTTGTAGGGGAGACGAAGCAGCCCGAAATTTATAGTGAAAAGATAGATCTTGACACTAATCTAGAAAGCATATTCTGCAACCTTGATCAGCCCAGAGACGCAATTCAGCATGCCTTCTCAATGGACATGGTTGATACCCTAATTTTTGATGAAAATGAATCCTTCATATTCCAGAGTGTTGTTTTTTAATTCAAATCAAAAAAATTAATCATTGAAAAAATAGATGTAAAAAATCAGAAAAGAGAACATTGTTCAGAACTTGACCTTGCCAATATGCAGACATCCAAAATCTCTCAACTTCACATGGAAATCGGAGATGCTCTTCATGATTAAAATTATGGGATATCCGCAAGGTCCCACCCCCCCCCCTCGTAGGTATAACCGATAGGTATAACCCCAGAAATACGCGTGATATGATATAATATAGGAGTTAGTTTGGAAACTTACCTAAAACAAAAACCAGCCATATCTATCCATTGGAGTCATTGAAGCCGAAAATGCCAGGCTTCCTCGCATCCTGTAGAGGATATGTCAAGAAAAATATCAAAAAAAGAATGGAACTGATTACTAAGGCCTCGGAAACATCATAGAATATGGATTCTGTGGGGAGCAGGGCACATAACTTGCTCCTAATTTTGAAGATAGATTTAAAAAATGAATAACTTTCTATGTGCACACAATCATCCCTTTTTCCTTTCATGTCAACAACATGCCAGAGATGAGAAGAAGAGAACATGATCTCCCTTTCGATAAAGGACTCACTCAATTAGAAGCATGCTGGAAAGAGAAAGTGAAGAACCTGTATCTCATCATCCAATCATGTGAGCAAACAATATCAAAGAAAGAAGCATTATTCACAAAGCTCACCAAAATAGACTTAGCAGGAAAGACAAACGTCTTCCAGGACCCTAGCTTAATCCTCAACTTGCTGGCATCAACCAAGCAAGCTTTCAATAAACAAGTTGATAATTTGAAGGCCTTGTCTTTAGAAACATTTTATAGGATTCTTGAATATCATGAAGAAGAGGTGGATAACTGGCTAGTCCGGTATTCAGTACAGAATGGAGACCTTGATGAAACTTTGTGTAAACTTTCAATTGTTCTAAGTGAATTATAAAATGAAATTTTCAGCATTAAAATCCGTAATGAAATCAACTTCACCCCCTTGAGAATCTATATTGAAGAGAACTTGAAGTGGATCACCGACCAAATCCAACATGGAAATGCATAGTTCTTTCTTTATCAATCCAGTTATTCCAACTTTTCCAAGTAGAAATCTATAGCCAAAAAATGATCTTCCCATTTCTACTTTTCAGGTATTACAATCTATCGTGTCCAACTTATTTCCACAGTCCTATTTCTTGTACATATTTTTGTTATGGTCCGCGGGAGCCCCAATCCCAGTCTATATGAAAAACGCATTTGCATTTCTAGGGATATGTGACAAACTATTATTTTTTTCATAGATTCCAAATAAAACTATTCTTTTCTCTCCTTATATATATATATATATATGTGTGTGTGTGTGTGTGTTCCTAGATTTTTATCTTCAACTATGCTGAATGTGAAGTCATTCTGTTTATTTTATCTCAATTCTCTTTTTTCCCTATGTATATTTTCTCTGCCCTGGTCACTTTCAAAATAAAGTATGAAATAAATCACTGACTCAACTTTGAAATATCATATTTCATATATATATATATATGTGTGTGTGTGTGTGTGTGTTTTAAATTTCCAGGAATATGTAACACATTTCATTATTTTTTATATAAATGTCATAAAATTGTGTTCACTACTTTTTTTGTACTCAAACGTGTAGAGAGTATGTCATTTATTTCATCTTGACCACTTGTCCTTCATACTTTTGCCACAAATGCCCTTAAAATTAAAATACTCCGCAAGTCCGCTTGTCAATTTCTATATCACGGAACTGTGGGTTCTCTTTGTAGGCCATGGAACAACAAATGCCCAATTTTCATTCCGCCAGCTCCACAACCCGCGATCCAAAAACTACCTCGGTATCGAATCAAGACTCCGTGCAAATATGGAATGAGGCCTCCATGCATGTTGTATAAAATATCATCCCCATAATTTATAAAAGTACATATTTTGTATGTATGAAAGTAAATATCTACTTTAAAAATTTGCATATTTGCTATGTATAATTTATGGTCTTCGAGAACCTAAAATTTGATGCATTTCAATTTCTTGTATCCACGAGGCCCTGTTTTAAAGAAAACTAATTCGAGAATGCTATTTATTTGGTCCTTTTGTCCACCGCCCTATGTAACAAAAATTGGCACTATATTTTTTGTGCTTTTGTCCACCATCGTATGTAAAACCTATGTAAAGAAAACTAATTCACGAATCCTAAATTTTTGGGACACGAGCCCCTTAAAATTCAAATAGTCCGCAGGTCCCATTGTCAATTTGTATATCACGGAACAACAGAACCCCGATTTTCAGTTCCCCAGCCCGAGAACCCGCTATCCAAATACTGGCTAAGTATGGAATGAGGGTTTCGTCCATGCTCTAATTCGGGAATGCTATTTTTTTCTCTTCTTTTATGTGTTCCTAGATTTTATAGAGTGTATGTATACATACTTATGTATTTTCTATGTATAGTTTATGGTTTCCAGGAACCTATAATTTCATAAATTTCAATTTCTTGTGTGGATGAGTCCCTTTTTTAAAGAGAATTAATTCAGGAATGCTATTTATTTTCTCCTTTTTTCGACCACCCTGTGTAATAGACATTGGTACTATACTTTTTGTCATTCTTTCCACCAGCGTATGTAAAGCATATGTAAAGAAAACTAATTCACGAATGCTAAATTGTTTTGACACGAGCACCTTAAAATTCAAATAGTTAGCAAGTTCGATTGTCAATTTGTATATCGTGGAACTGGCGGTACTATTTGTAGGACACATAACAACAAAAACCCGCTTCTCAGGACCCCTGCCCGAGAACCCGTGATCCAAAAATTGGCTAAGTTAATAACCCGCTCTTTTAAAGAAAACTAATTTGGGAATGCTATTTTTTTTTATACTTATGTTCACCAGCCTATGTAATAGACGTCAGTACTATTTTTTTTTCTTTTTTTGTCCATCAGCATATGTAAAAAGGAAAACTATTTCGGGAATGCTAAACTTGTTTTAATTAATTGTAAATGATTTTGTTGATAGAAAAATAAATTATTGAGTTTATTATTTCAATTTGGTTATTCGACACAAGCCCCTTCAAATTGAAATACTCTACAAGTCCTATTGTCAATATGTATATTGCGGAACTCTAGGTGCTATTTGTAGGACAAGGAACAACAAAAGCCCGCTTTTCAGGTCTCTAGCCCGAGAACCCACCATCCAAAAACTAGCTAAGTCAAGAACCTGCTCTTTTAAAGAAAACTAATTTGAGAATGCTATTTTTTTCATACTTATGTTCACCAGCCTATGTAGCAGACGTCAATACTATTTTTTTTTCTTTTATTGTCCACTAGGATATGTAAAAAGGAAAAGTAATTCGGGAATGCTAAACTTCTTTTAATTAATTATAAATCATTTTATTGATAGAAAAATAAGCTATTGAGTTTATTATTTCAATTTGGTTATTCGACACGAGCCCCTTCAAATTCAAATACTCAGCAAGTCTGATTGTCAATATGTATATCGTGTAACTCTAGGTGCTATTTGTAGACCACGGAAGAACAAAAGCCCAATTTTCAGCTCGTCAGTCCCAGAACCCGCGATCCAAATATTCAAATAGTCCACAAAGAAGCTTGTCAATTTGTATATCACGGAACCCATGGAACAACAGAGCCCCAATTTTCAGCTGGCAACCCCGAAAACCTGGAATGAAGCTTCTATGCATGCTCTATATATCTACTTAATCAAATTACATATTTGATTTTTGTAGGCCACAGAACAACAGAAGCCTGATTTTAAGCCCACCAGCCCGAGAACTTGTGATCCAAAAATTCAAATAGTCCGCAAGACCACTTGTCAATTTGTATATCGCGGAAGTTTCAGTCCTATTTGTAGGCCACAGAACAACAAGTCCCCAGCCTGAGAACCTGTGATCCAAAAAATAGCTAAGTCAAGAACCCGCGATCCAAAAACTAGCTAAGTCAGGGACCCGCTCTTTTAAAGAATACTAATTCAGGAATGCTATTTTTTTCATACTTATGTTCACCATCATATGTAAAAGACGTCAGTACTATTTTTCTTTAATTTTTTTCCACCATCATATGTAAAAATGATAACTAATTTGGGAATGCTAAACTTGTTTTAATTAATTCTAAATTATTTTATTGATAGAAAAATAAATTATTGAGTTTATTATTTCAATTTGGTTGTTCGATACGAGCCCCTTCAAATTCAAATACTCCGCAATTTCGATTGTCAATATGTATATCGCGGAACTCTAGGTGATATTTGTAGACCACAGAACAACAGAAGCCCAAATTTCAGCCTGCGAGTCCGAGAACCCGCGATCCATAAATTCAAATAGTCCGCAAAACAACTTGTCAATTTGTATATCGCGGAACTCACGGAACAACAGAAGCCCAATTTTCATCCCACAACCACGACAACCCGGAATGAAGCTTTCGTGCATGCTCTATATATGTACTTAATCAAATTACATATTTGATTTTTGTAGGTCACGAAACAACAGAAGCCCAATTTTCAGCCCGCTAGCCCAAGAACCCGTGATCCAAAAATTCGAATAGTCTGCAAGACCGCTTCTCAATTTTTATATCGCGGAACTCTCGACGCTATTTGTAGACCACGGAACAATAGGTCCCCAGCCCAAAAACCCGCGATCCAAAAAACTAGTTAAGTCAAGAATTAATTATAAATGATTTTATTGATAGAAAAATAAGTTATTGAGTTTATTATTTCAATTTGGTTATTCGACATGAGCCTCTTCAAATTCAAGTACTTCGCAACTCCGATTGCCAATATGTATATCGCAGAAATCTAGGTGCTATTTGTAGACCACAGAACAATAGAAGCCCAATTTTTCAGTAACAGACATTACCACTATTTTTTTTGGTTTTTTCCCACGTACTCATGTACATCAACTTCCTGCCCACGTGTATCATGACTTTAACTTAAGCTCACTGGAGGCAGGGTGCCATTACTCTCAGTGAGCCCTGAGCTGGTTTCCCCTCAAGGTAGTTCAATATTTACATCTTGACACCATGGAAATTCTCTGTAGTTCTTCATTTTGACAGACTTTTATACAATCTTACTTGTAAAAAAAAATTATTGAATACAATTTAAATAATCGTGTATACTATTTATTAAATAGAACATGTTATAGTGTTACATAAATTAATACAAATCTTCATACAATGTTACAGTATTCTATAAATTGCTCAGTCTCGTGTATATGACAGAATTGTTGGGTGCAAAATGTATATGACATAAGTGTTTGGTGCAAAATGTATATCACTCAACATGTTGGACATTGTGAACCCACGACTCCATATTTGTTCGGTGCATTTCTATAAATTATTGTCTCATGTATATGACCTAATTGTTTGGTGCAAAATGTATATGATGGAAGTGTTGGGTGCAAAATGTATTTCACAGCACACAGTGGCCATAAAAAATGAAAAAAGTGAAGTCACGACTCCGTGATTGTTGGGTTACATTTCTTATGCATTAAATATTTCATGTAATATCAATCTTAGATCCTGGGAACCTTCGCTCATGTACGAGACATTAATATTTTTTGATAAATTTCAAATAAAACTAATTCACGAATATTAAATTCTGCATGAATACCATGTGTACTACAACTTGCGGCCCACACATTTACTCCCCTTCCAGCCTGGCAGGGACTACGCTGCCATGCAACACTTGTTATAAGATGTGATAATTGAATCAATTAAAAAACAATGTAAATTATAAGGATGATGTTATATTTGAATTAATAAAAAAATTAAGATAAATCATAATAATGATGGT
Organism: Picea engelmannii; assembly: GCA_009831015.1. Taxonomy (NCBI): domain Eukaryota; kingdom Viridiplantae; phylum Streptophyta; class Pinopsida; order Pinales; family Pinaceae; genus Picea; species Picea engelmannii. Next base: position 879,853 of record ML786908.1, on the reverse strand, counting down.
AAATTTAAAGTCAATTAAAAGGAATATTGAACTTCACATTGTATATTTTTCTTCTTATTATTAAAGTTTCACTAAAATAACATGATATACCACAAAATTTTTATTGATATGAAGAATAGCTTAGATCCATCTTAGATCTAGATCTATTAAGCGATGATAAGTGATGAAATTAGAGTTGGTAGCAACAAATAAAAACAGATAAATATATACAAATCAAGGGGCACTAGAAATTGTACACTCAAGAAACCAGTTAAAGGGAAATATTATTAATTTACCATTTTTGTGTGTTCCATTATAATGTACACATGGTCCCTTATATAATGATAGGTGACCATAACAAATATTTCATAATTAGATGTTCCATTCAAATCAAATGCATAACTAGATCCACAACTCTCTTCACAATATCTCCATGAATCTTTTAACAAATCTTCATCCCTATTTTCTTTCATTTCTCATCATCTCTCAACAAGTCGGATTTTTTCTCTCATACTTTGTTTTAACGAGTACTTATGATTTCAACAATCCTTTGAATTGGTGCCATTTCCATATTCTTTGTAGTTTATTTAATTTCTCTTAGTCTTCATCTTCAATTTTCAATGATCTTTTTTCTTCTTCATTCCTCTTCCTCGTCCTTCTTCATATTTCATCTTGTACCTGCAAACATAAGAAATGTTTGTTTAAGTCTAAATAAAAAAGTTACCATTCACCAAAATGCATGGGTCGCAAGCCATTATATCCGTCAGTTCTCTAAGAAAACTTTTCTCGTACATGGTTCATGAATTATCACATGTCTGCATACGTGTACCTCTTACTTCCCTAGCATCATCAAAAGTCATCATCTCGGGTTTTCTTTAGCTTACCCATAACCATACTCTCAATGCACCCACATAAGACTACAAAGGAACAAAAAACTTATTCATGGGATCGTGTCCATGAGTTCATCAATGTTGCTACCATGGTTGGTATATTGGATTCTCTCACCCACTCTTTCTTTGGCTCCATCTTCCATCTTGCAAACTTTTGCTTCGTAATTTTCTTTTACAAGTCCCTTTTCATGACTTACAATCTCCTTTTCATGCTCAACTACACAAGTCCATTTTTCATGACTTGAAATCTCTCTGGTTTCCTCAAATATTCTCCTAGTCTTGGACTATCTCATATCTTCTGCCAGTTTTAGACTGCCTCAAACCGGTAATTTTTCCCATGGTCATGCTTATCTTTCTAACTTGACACTTCTTAATTTCCTTCAATAAGTTATCTCTCATGACAAGTGGTTTTTTCTAACCACAAACCTTACACTACAAAGTTTTTTTTAGATAACCATGAACCACTCAACATACAAATTATGGTGGAAACATGCCTTATTAGTATTACATGAGGTACATAATTAAATTTTAGGTTAATATAGTCTTTATACAAATATAAGATCAAGATTTTTTTCAAACATTATTCAAGGACCATTAAACTACTTAGGAATGTATTTTTCATGGATTTACTGCGTATACACAACACATGGTACTATTTATTCTTTACCTTTCTTTGTTTCCTTCTTCTTACTTCTTATTGGTTTCTTCATCTCCCTTTTCTTGCACTTTTCTTTTGTTGACTCATTCTTCATTTTCTTGTGCCATTGTCCTCACTACTTCATATTTTTTCATCCTTTCCTCTTCAATATTGCCTTTCCTTGTGTTTCTTCTACTTATGTCCAAAATTTTGCATTTTGCTTGAAATTTCCTCTTTGTTTGTACTTTCCTCTATCATGAATTCTGCATCGTGTTTCACCTTTCTAAGTCATTTTCCTTCTACTAAGACCCATGTTATTTCTCAGTCTCTTGTACCTTCCTTTGAGCCTCAACGTGCCTCTTCTTTCTCGACAAGTCTTTCTCACCTTGCTAGATACCTCACCTAGGTTGTATTTTTCTCTGAACCTAGTATTTTGGTATTATGGTCCTTATTCACCATAGAACTTCGTTTTTAACTCTTTACTCTTCAAGCTTCAATAGTTGAAGGTATTCTTCTTTCCACGAAATTCCTCTTTCTTTTTTTAGTCTTCTTTCATCCTACTTCGAATGCATCATCTTTGTCAAATTTTGACTCTTCCTATCTTCAACTTGCTTCATCATGACATTCTTCATGTATTCACTAAAAAAACAATTCCTAGTACTTAATGATTCCTGTAAACTTTTTCTAATAAAATTTGTCTAATGTTGAAATGGCCAATTCCATGATAGACTTAAATTGTGACAATAGTTGGCCAAACTAAATGCCACGACAATGAACACCCAATTCCTTCAACCAAAATTACATCAAAGCATTTTCATTACATTCTAAACCCTAAATACTTGACTCGACTATACATTTATCTTCCCATGTCGATTAACACCAAATATGCATCCTTCCTCATTTGTTTTCAATAAAATGCAACTAATTACACATTAATGACTTAACTCTTCATGACTCTACACTTTTACTTGAGTCCAATTTCCATCAATCTTGACTTTGACTCTTTACATCAACAAGCAAACCTTTTACGTGTTCCATGACTTTAATTTGCCTTTAACATTGAACTCAATGTACTAGTTACACAATTAAACTCACAACTTTTGTGACTTATTTTACATAATGAATCTCAACTTATTATAACACAAATTTATTTTTGATGTAAGTAGACTTTAAATTAATATGAAATAAATCTCAACATTTTTCTTAACATAACTTCGACTCCATAGCTCATAATGAGATACTAAATATCTTAATCTCAAATCCCACTTAAATATTTTGACATAATTTTTTTTTTCCTTTTCAAGAATGCGCCCAATAACAATTTGATTTTAATGTGTATTCCAATCAATATCTCCATATCTTGACTCTAGCACATTTAAATACAAATCACATGGCTCTAAAATATGTGGTAATAGACAAAAGTAAAAAGACATACCTCAACAATTTGGCTATCGATCTTCTCTACGACCTTCTTTCTTTATCAAGTGGTTGTTGGACCTTCGCTGAGCTACTTCCTTGGGGTGGTTGCCTTATTCTTAACACGAAAAAACATGCTCCTCTGCACACTTACCACCATAGATTCATTTTTTTTCATATCTTCGTTTCTTTGGTAAATAGTGAATTGCATAGCTGCGTAAACCTCATCTTATTCATTCTTAATTTGTAGTAGCTTGGAACAATTGTTGCCACCTTCATTAGGTTTTTTTACCATGGATTTGACTGCTCCTATTCTTAAATGGGTTTCCATTGCACACCACTGGATTTGCTGGCCCAGAAACTCCATGATCGATTGTACAAAATTGACCCATGGTTTGTCTTTTTCATTCTCTCAAAAATGAAACAAATCTGATTAACATAAAAAATAGGCCAACAAACATAAAAATTTCTTGTGAGAAACTCCCTAGAGTTAGTGACTAAAATGGGGCAGTCATGATTGATTTATTTTTATAAATAATGGCATCTAGAAGAAACATAAATGAACTGATAAGGTCAGAATTACAATTGCAATAACTATTCCTGCTCTATTTTCAGTATTTCATCATGTGGATTGCTCTCGGAGAGCCTCTAATAGAGAATCATCATAGTTGTCATAAAATACATAAGGACAAAGGATAAGAGGATATTCCTAGGATCTATAGAAGATCATTTTTATTAGAGTTCCCCTCAATTAAACCATCAATTCTTGATTCACCATTTCAGTCTTCTTTTCGTGGAGCAGTTACTAGTAAAGTAGGCAAAACAGGAGATCAAAATGGTATAAAGCACTTCAAGAACCTTCTATGGAAACTACACTGTCAACTATAATTTCATTTTCTTTCATCATAAAATTTGGATTGTATTTGTCACCACAATATCAACCTTTTCTTGTTATTTCTCCAAGACAAGCTGTATTCTGGGACTAGTTGCAAAAGTGTACGACACATTAAAAAAATATTGATGTTAAATCTGTTCATGCATTTGTCTCCTTTGCTATATCTTCCTTCAGTTTAGCATGACGAGAAAATCTTGAATCCTCAATGCTATTTTTGAGAGGAACAATTAGGCAAGACATATCTCGTTGGAGGTTAATGCCATGTCCAATGTGCATGCGTTGATCACAATGGTTCACTGTGTCCAAACAATTGCTTCACAAAATGCTAACAAATGAGATTTCAGATTTTCATATTCTCTGGAAGGAAAGCTCCACCCTAAAAAATGCACATGGTCGCTAACTATGTGTTCATTGGTTACCATGTGCAAGAAATAACAATCGGGACCAAGGGCTTCAAAAAATGTTTCTGATGGTTTTGGTATACCCGCATGAAGCCTTCATAAGCATGAATGTTGGAAGCCAAACAATATCGAATTTTGCATTGTGAAAAAAATGTTCCATGGATTTCTTCATGCCATCACCCTCGCACATAAACACACTTATTAACATTCATGCAATCCCATTAGCACCTGAAAATCATAATTTTTTGAATTTTCCAAGAAAAGTTATTTATTCCACATGAACTAACAACACAAGTTCCTCGTTGAGTAATGTTGACTCGCCCTTTTATGTCTCGACATTGACTTGTCAAGTGGAAAATCCAAGACATGCTTGTCGTCCAATTTTCATTTATGTTTCAAAATTGAAAATGGTCCCTTATAAAATGATAAGTGACCATAACAACTATTTCATAATTAGATGTTTTGTTAAAATAAAATGTATAACTATCTCCATAAGTCTCTACACAATTTCTTTATGAATGTCTCAACAAATCTTCATCTCTATTTTCTCTCATTTCTCTTTATCTCTAATTCATAAGAAGACTTGTAGAATAAGTCTACCTCATTACAAAGTAATTATTTAATTAATTTATTAAACATCACAATTATTTCATACACCCTTTTAACGAGTATTTGTGATTTCAATAATCCTTTGAATTGGTCTCATTTCCATCTTCTTTTTTCTTTTCCTTCACCTCTATCAGTATTCATCTTTAGTCTTCAATGATCTTTGGTCTTCTTTATTCTTCAACCTCATTCTTCTTCATCTTTAATATTGTATCTGCAAACATAAATAGCTTATGTTGAATTCCCTATAAAAAAGTTACCATCCACCGAAATACATGGGTTTCTAGCCATATCTGTTGTTTCTTTAGGAAACATTTTCTTATACATGGTTCATCAACCATCACATGTTTGCATACCTGTACCTTTCACTCTCCCTACATCATCATCAACCATCAGCTTGAGATTTATTTGGCTTACCCATAAGCATACTCTCAATGCACGTGAAAACTTATCAAATCCTTTGAAGTGCAAACATTTTTTTAGATTGCAAAACTCGAGGAAAGGTTTGTAGAGTTCAGATAGATTTAGGTTGGTTTTAGTTGCAAGAAACCACATTAAGACTTCAAATAATTGTCAGGAAATGTTTGTAGAGCTAAGATAGATTTAGGATGGTTTTAGTTGCAAGAAACCACATTAAGACTTCAAATAATTATCATTGTGTATACTTTTTAGACGAATTTAATTGTTTGAAATTTATTAATTATTGTTTATAATATAGAGAGTATTATCAATAAAACGACTTAAAAAAATATTGTAATACTCTTGTTTCCCCAGCTTGTAAATATAAATATAAACTGTTAAAATACTATGGGAAGACTGAATATGTGTGGATTTTAGAATTTATGAACCTTTTTGTTATAAAAGGTAATGTATATATTTATGCTACTAAATAAAATGGAAAGTGTTGCATAACTGTTGAAGGGATTTGCTAAGGTAGATCATGATGTATGAGAGATATGGTGAGGGGAACCAACAATGGTTGAGATGACCCCCAAAAGACTAGTACTCTATTGGATTTAAATTATTCATACCCAGAACAGTCCTCTCACCTAGAAAAATAAATTACTAGTCATGTTGGTAGTTGGAAAGTCCTCCTCAAGAGTCAACAAGGAGATGGACATATTACCCATCTAAAAAAATTCATGACCTGGCCACAAAATGGGGATTTGGTCCCATGAAATCTTGCTGAGGAAGGCAAGAAAATAAGTAAAATTCATGGGAAGAGGGAGAGGATGCAATGGGAATGGGTCTGGTAACCATTTTTAAAGAGGGAGAGCATGTGGAACTTTCACGTTTTGAAGAGAACTGGAAAACGAATATGTTCTGGGTACAAGAATTTGTTGGGAAGCGTTTTTAGTCAAAGATGACAAATATGGTTGCAAAGACGATGAGTGATTGATGAAGCACTCATTGCAGATGCCCTTTCTTGGTGGAGAGAAAACTGATCTACCAAGTTCTTATGGGAAGAAGAGAGTGGCCTCCGTCCCTGGTTGTTGCTAAACAAAAGGAAGAGTCTCTCTCAGAGCATAATGATCTAGCTAGGGGGTGGCTAGCAGTAAATCAATTCAGGAGTTTTTGTGCCTATGGTTGGATGGAAAATGACACCCCTTTCAACAATTGCATCACTATCTAGTTTCTAGATAAGTATATTTGGTTGAATCTATGTAGTTTTTAGATCAGAGAAAGTTTTATACTATGTTTTAGAACTGTGTAAGTTTAATTTCTAACAAAGGTGACTTGAGAAATTTAAGCAAAATAAAGAGAATGTCTTAGTTGAAGCTCTTTTGATTTAATTTCTTATCTCTTGACTATCTATGTGCTAAAATAAGATTTCTAGAAGTGGATGTTGTAGTTGACTGTGATGTATCATTTAATTCATGCTTGGTAATTGATGACTGAATAGTTAAAATATCTATAACACCTATGAAAGAAGAGAGAGTGATTTTTCTGCGTAACAATGTTGCATTTTAGTATGTCCTCAAATCTCATGCCAGAAAATTTAGATGATATCAGATTTGTGTGTACTTTAGGAAATAATCCCAAATATGGGAAAACATTAAGAGTTCTTATAAATAATTATTGAGGAAAAATAATTAGGACATAAACATGAAATTGGTCTAAATGAATTAATATACAAAAATTCTCAAAATTCTATTTGGGGCATAAGTAAACATTTGTGTTTAAATTGTGTTAAAACTCCTAAATTTGGGAATAATCCTCTCTTAAATTTTTGTGGGCAATACTAGAAACACTGAATTTACTGTGGAAGTAAATCTTTGTATTAGGACTATTTTCCTTAAATTTAGTAAGAGTAGTAAAACACAATAATAAGGAAATAAAATTTTACTCATTTACCCACGAGGAGAGGGATTATAATTATATTTTAATTTCCAAGATGAAAAAATTTCCTTGGAACATAAAATTTTATTAAATCCATTTATAAGACCTAGAAAACTATATATTTCCTTTCATTATTCTTTGTAAGAGAAAATATTTTCTTTTAAATTTTCTAGGTAACAAAACTAAGTAAGACTATGGAAATATATGTATATATGTCTATATACATATGATGATTATTATTTTTTTTTATTATTAATATTATTTTATTATTCTGAAAATGGAGTCTAAAGTTTCTGGAGCGTAATAGACCTCGGACCAAAAGGGTATAATTATTATTATCATTCTAATGTAAAAAACACCAAGGAATAAATAATGACCAAATTCTTTAATGTTCTAGTAGTCTTCGAAACTTTGGGAGTTCAGAGCTCCAGGGCTCTGGGATGTTTGGGTGATGCAATTCCACGAGCCAAAGTCGTCACGTACCTGAACCCTACCTTTACCTGTACAAGGTTGCATACATAATAAATATAATTGATTATATTATTGTGTTTAATGTGCACTTGTTATAATACACCTNATATATATATATATATATATATATATATATATATATATATATATATCCAAAATAATACATTGAATTTACATCACAATGCAATACAAGTGGGTCCCCTCCATAACTCCGGACCTCCGGGTTATTTGCGAGTGAAGAATTGTGTATAAGAACCAAAGGAGTGGACACAAATATCTCTTCCTTAATTTCAATATTGAATAATAATTATAATACTAGAGATTGTTTAAACTTGGGTGAGATTTTCAAGAGGTATAATATAATATATTATATTATATTAAGGATAATTAAAATAGCCACATGTGAATAAGGTCGGATCCTTTCCTTTCCTTTTTAAATATTAAATGATGTGGAAACGTGCATAAGTGGGGACACTTCAGGGCTTTGGGAATCTGGGGCTCTGAGAGATTTGAATATAGAGGAGGTGTTGGAGAGCCAAAGGAGATTGACCCGGAGAACACACACACACACACCCTCTTTCTCTTTAATCATTAAATTTAATATTGGAGAATTTTAAAACCTAGGCCTAATTTTCGAGCAATATAAAGTAATACATTATATTATCTTAAGGTTCATTAGATTGATTACACGTTAATAAAGACAACTCCTTTGAACATTAAATGGTGTGGTAATGTGTGTAAGTGGGGTCACTTCGGAGCTTCGGGACTCTGGGGCTCTGGAAGAACTCAGTACAAAGGATGTGTGGGAAAGCCGAAAGTTATTGAACTGAAGAACTCTCTCTCTCTCTCTCTCTCTCTCATGTCAAATATTAATAAAATATTGGAGACTTTATAAACTTGGGCGCATTTTACAAAAAGGTTATTATAATATATTTAAAATAAGTTTATTATGATATTGGTACATAATAAAGTACCAACCCATTTTCCCTTTTTAATTTAATATTTAATGTGAAGTCACATGTAAGAGTGGGCCCTTTGGCAGTTCGAGGCTCCGAGAGATCACGAGTTCGGAACTCTGGGAGCTCGGACCTTCGGGACTCCAGGATGTTTGGAGAAGATAGAGTGTAACGACAAATCGACCAAAGGCTGAACCTATTTTCCTTCTTTCCAATGTTCTTATATCATTAAACACACGTAATTATATTGTATGGTAATATAATTACTTGTATTGGCATAAATGCATAATAGAGGTGGGACCTTTTCCGAAACTCCAACATTTGAGATATTTGGGTTCATAAAATCCTAATGAGGAATATTCGTCAAATCCTAGAGGCTTAGGTATTAATGGTTATTGACAAGCCTAAGTGCTCATTTGATATAAATTAATCATATTATAATATAATTAATAAAAGACCTAATTTGTAATAATAAATACTAAATTGAATATAGTTAATCATTTCCCCCCATATATATATGTGTGTGTGTGTGTGTGAAATTACGTGAAAATTCAACATGAAGTTGTGTGCCGAGGAGAGATTGAATTATATACCTTAATTAAGGTTAATCAACTAAAGTATATTATGGAAAAGTTAACCTCATTATGTTATAATATAATTACTCTTAATTATCATATGAGTAATTAATTGAATTAGTGCTAAACTACTTCTAAGGGGGGGAGGGAAGAGAAAGTAAAACCTCGGTAATCATTGGGCCATAAGTATTAAGCTAATAAAAAATAAATCACTGGATAATTATTTTGTGGAGAATAATTATCCTTAATGAGGTTTAAGTAATTAATTACAAAAGAATGGTATTCTACGAGATATTAATTAAGTATTTTAATTGGACTATAGGAGAGGGACTATTGTCATCCTCTAGTCATGCAAGCCTAAGTGCCTTGTGGTGACATGACAAATTGATTTTGACTAAGAACATCATTGTGATGGCACATGTTAATCTTCAATGGGCTGATGAGTCGAGTGGGGTCCGATAGGATTGGTGAACCTTAGGTTCCAAATGGATCCTAACTAAAGTTTGGGAGGTTTGGCATGTATCGAGATTATCCCTCGAGAGAAAGGGACTAGTCCTTTATACCATATTTTTCAGAGGTAAGCGAAAAATTTATACCCCATCCCTTAAAAAGGTATTTAGGGGTCAGGTGTGTGACAGAGTGGTATCAGAGCGGGCAAAAAAACTTGGCATGCTTGGGCTCATGAAAGAGTCACATAAAATTTTATTAGAGAACTCTTAAGGGGTAACACCCTATCTTACCCCGTTCATAAAAAAATTATTTAAACCACTATTGAAGAGAGGAAGGGAACTTTTTGTTATTGTTATATGTTTAAAAAAAATATGAACTCTATGTTGCTAGTGTTCCAAATAATGAAGCTGAATTTACCTTACAAATTGTATGTGTTTTTCATAAACTAGTAGATAATTATCTAACATAAAATGTTTTATCAACACTCAAATAATTAGTGGACAACAAGAAAACTACATTGTAAAGAATGGTGACACATCATGAGTTGGGGGAAACCTCCCACAATAGAAAAGAATAATCTGATGAGAGGAGCGTGGTGGAAACTCCTCCAGATTTGGCTAAAACTATAAGAATCCTCATGGCATAATTACAGAATTGTAATCCTGACAATGAAAGGATGATAAAAGAACACAAAAAACAAACTGAAATTAATGCAATCCTACTTCAAAGCCTATCACATATACAAAAGAAGATGCAACATGGACCAACAACCAATAATGTGGATAGAAATCATACGAAGAAAACCCAAAGTCCACCTGAGATACAAAAACATGGTCCTGAAAGTGGCCACACAAGGAGGAACACCTCAAATAAGGCCTAACATGGAGCCACGAGACATTCAACGGAAGAATCCTCTAGTGAGGAAACTGTCAACTCCAGAGAATTTTCTAGTAGTGAGACTAATTCACATTCCCAGAGGAGAAGAAAGAAGAGGAAACATTCCAAGATCGATGACCCTGAAGAGTTTAAGAAATCCAACCCACACACTTTCGATTGAGAAATTAAAAAGGGGGAAGAAGAAAATTTTTGGCTACTTAGCTTGAAGAAGTACTTTAGAGTCCATGACTAGTCTGAAAACTTAAAGTCCCGCATAACCATTTTCAACTTGAATGGAAAGACCTCCATTTGGTGGGAGGACATTAGGAATGTGAAATGAATCCATGATAAGGAATTTTCATGGAAAAAATTTGAGAAATACTTCAAGAAGAAGTATCTGTCTAAAAAATACTATGATGGGAAGACTAAGGCATTTTATGAACTCAAGATAGGATAGCTCACAATAGATGAATATATCAACAAATTTCTTGAGTTGATGATGTGTGTGCCCTACATAAAGGATGAAAAGGTAAATATGCAATAATTTATTAGTGGACTTCCTCAGTCCTTCCAGGAAATAATTGAGTTTGATGAAACAACGACTTTAGAAGACACTATTCGAAAGGCAAGGTACTTCTACATGAGAAATTAAAAAATAAGGCAGAACCCTATAAGGATTGGAAGAAGAAAAGTAAACTGGGATTCAAGAACAAGGGGTTTAAATCCTCAAGATTTAAGAATCATGGGAAAAGTTATAATATGAGTCTTCCTACTAAAAGTGTGTATCAACATAATTTCCCATCTTAGAGTGGTAATAAACTCTTTGGATCATCCCAATGTAGGACTAATAATACAAAGAGAGAACCCTTGAAATGTTGGGGTTGTGGAGAAGAACATCTGCTGAGAGATTTCCCACATAGGAAAAAAGAGAATATGAGCGTCTACAACATCCAGGAGTCTATCAAAGTCAATGATGTGGCTAGGAGAATGCCACAAATTTATGCATCCCCGGATAATAGACAAGCTGACCACCAAGCTTCAGTGGTGGAGATGGAAGGTATGATTTCCAACCATCTAGTTTCCATTTTAATTGACCCTCATTCTAATCTGAGTTATGTTTCCCCTCAAACTGTTGAGAAATGTAAATTGCAACAAGTAAAACATGCTAAATCATGGCTGGTACAACTAGCCACTGGAACCAAAATAAAGGTAAAATAGGTCATACCATCATGCGAATTCATTATGAATGGATTACCCACCCAAGCAACCGTAAACATGCTCCCTTTAGGATATTATGACTTGTTGATTGGCATGGACTGGTTGGATTCCCATAAAACCAAGTTGGATGGTTATAATAAAACTTTGGAGTGTGAAGATGAAGAAGGGAGAAAAATAAACCTACAAGGAATTCAAAATATTGTCTCAGTGAGACAAATAGCATCCCTTCAAGTGAAGAAGTATTGCAGAAAATGATTTTCTTTGTATGCAATACAAGTGTTGAACTCTATTGAGAACAATAAACCAAGCCTAGAGGACCATCCCATATTAAGAGAGTATAAATATGTGTTTCCAGAAGAGGTACCAGGTCTACCTCCAAGAAGAGATATTGAATTTTCAATAGAGCTCGTACTCGGAGTTGTGCCACTGTCTAGAGAACCCTATAGAATGAGTACACTAGAGCTAGTTGAGCTCAAACTAAAACTAAATGATATTTTGGATTAAGGTTACATTCGACCTAGTGTGTCTCCTTGGGGAGCACCAAATTTGTGTGTGAAGAAGAAGGATGGAACACTCAGGTTGTGCATACACTATAGACAACTCAATAACATGACCATTAAGAATAAGTATCCATTTCCAAGCATCGATGACTTGTTTGACCAATTAAGGGGTGCTACAATTTTCTCCAAGATTGACTTGAGTTCTGGATACCATCAAGTCTGAATTAAGGATGAAGACATCCAAAAAACAACCTTTAGGACAAGATATGGGCACTATGAATTTTTGGTGGTGCCATTTGGGCTTACCAATGCACCAACCACTTTTATGTGTTTAATGAATACTGTACTCAACAAGTTCTTGGACAAATTTGTGTTTGTATTCATTGATGATATCCTAATATATTCTAAGAGTAGGGAAGAGCATGAATAAAATCTCAAGTTAGTACTTCAAGTGCTAAGAGAACATCAACTCTATGCTAAGTTTAGTAAGTGTGAATTTTTCCAAAAACAAGTCCATTACTTAGGCCATGTTATTTCTAAAGAATAAGTGATAGTTGATCTTGAAAAGATCAAATTCATTATGGATTGACCTACCCCAAAGATATTTTATAAGATTGGTTTCCCAATCACCTCCCTTCATAAAAAGGGATTTAAATTCATTTGGAAATGAGAATGTGAAGAGAGATTTCAACAGTTGAAATACCCTCTAACCAATGCACCTGTGCTGAAGATTGCAGACCCAAAAAATGACTATCTTGTATGTACAGATGCCTTCAAGGAAGGGCTCGGAGGAGTCCTTACGAAAGAGGGACATATGATTTTCTACGAATCTATAAAATTGAATGAGCATGAAATAAATTGTGTGATCCACGATTTGGAATTGGCTTCCATAGTACATGCTTTAAAAATGTGGAGGCATTACCTCCTAGGTAGATTATTTTTTCTTATGATAGGCCATAGTGAGTTGATATATTTGTTTGATCAACCAAAACTCAATGCTAGACAAGCTAGGTGGATGTCTCTCCTTAGTGATTTTGATTTTGAAATCAAACATATTAAAGGAAAATATAATAGGGTGGTTGATTCCCTTAGTAGAAGTATTAAAGTGATTCAATTGGAAGCTGTAAGAACTTGTGAATCAAATTTCAAGGAGATAGTCAAAAGTGCACAAGAAACATATACATTTTTCAAGATTGTGGAATCATACCTAGAGCAATAGCCCACATGGATGAAGTATGAGGGCTATCAAATGTTGATAGATGGTCTGCTAACTTACAAAGGTAGGTTGTATATTCCAAATTGTGATGACTTGAAGAGGTTCATAATGGATGAACTACATAAAAGATCATATATTGGTCATCTTGGTTATCAGAAATGATCACAACCACTAAGAAACTATTTTATTGGCCCGGAATGAAAAATGACATAGCTGATTACTTAGCTAAATGTCTAGAACATCAACAAGTTAAGGAAGAGCATTGACATATAGTAGGGTTTTTGCAACCCCTACCAATCCCAGAATGGAAATGGGAAACCATCTCCACGGATTTCATCACAGGGTTGCCAAAATCAACCAAGCAGAATGACACCATTATGGTAGTTGTGGACAAAATGAGCAAGGCTGCTCACTTTATTCCCATCATGTCAACGTGCAAGGAAAACAATATTGCTATTATTTTCATGAAAGAAATATTTAGACTACATGGCATGCTTAAGGAAATCATATCATATAGTGATACAAAATTTACTTCTATATTTTGGAAATCTCTATTTGTTGGTTTTGAAACTAAATTTCTATTTAGTACAACCTATCACCCTCAAACTGATGGGAAGATAGAGATGGTAAACCAAGTGTTAGAGGACATGTTAAGGATGCATGCGATTCATCAACCCAAGAAGTGGGAAGACTATCGACCACTGGTAGAGTTTGCTTATAACAATGGCTATAAAGAGTCATTGAAGATGAGACCTTTTGAGTCTCTCTATGGTAGGAAATGAAATATTCCAATCATCTGGAATAACCCAGTAGACATAATTACACTCGTCCCAATTATGTTAAAAGAAATGGAACAATAATTAGTTCAAATAAAACAGAATCTGAAAGTAGCTCAAGATAGACAGAAAAGCTATGCAGATAGAAAAAGAACTCCTAGATAGTTCAAAGCAAGGGATCATGTATATCTCTGAGTTAGGCCCAGAAAACGTTCGTTGAAAATGGGATATTGTGCCAAGATGGAACCTCGATATAGTGGACCCTTCGAAATTTTGGACATAGTGGGACCTGTAGCATATAGACTAGCACTTCCTCTCACAGTGAAGGCACATAATGTTTTCCATGTTTCATTGATAAAGAAATATGTACATGATTCTAATCATATAATTGATTATTTTGTGATTCAAGTGGAAACAGAGGGAGAATTCCTACCAGAGCCGCAATGCATAATACAAAAAAAATAAATCCCATTTAGGAACATAACCATTGCATAGATCAACGTGCAGTGGAAACACTTTTGTCTAGATAAAGCTACATGAGAATATGAAGGATTTCATGTAACTTGCATACCCATTTTTGTTTACTGATGTACATACAGAGCACATCAATAGGTAGAACATCAAGGATGATGTTACTTTAAGGGGGAGGGGATTGTAATAACCATGTTTCCCCCGGCTTGTAAATATAACTATAAGTTGCTAAAATACTATGGGTAGACTTAATATGTGTGGATGTTGGAATTGATGAACCTTTTTGTTATAAAAGGTAATGTATATATTTCCGTTACAAAATAAAATGGAAACTGTTGCATAAATTTTGAATTATTTTTCCAAGGTAGATCATGATCTATGAGAGAGATGATGAGGGGAACCAACAATGGTTGAGATGACCCCCACCAGACTCATACTCTACCAGATTTAAATTGTTTAGAACCAGAACAGTCCTCTGAATTAGAAAAATAAATTACCAATTAAGCTAGTAGTTGGGAAGTCCTCCTCAAGAGTCAATGAGGAGATGGGAAGAGTACCCATCTGAAAAAATTACTAACATGACCACAAAATGGGGATTTGGACCCATGAAATATTGTTGAGGAAGGAAAGAAAAGAAGGAAAATTTTTGGGTAGAGAGAGAGGATGCAATGGGAATGGGTCTGGTGACCATTTCTGAAGAGGGAGAGCATGTGTACCTTTTCGGTTCTAAGGAGAATTGGAAAATGAATTTGTTCTGGGTACATGAATTTGTTGGGAGACATTTTCAGTCCAAGATGATAAATGAGGTTGCAAAGAAGATGAGTGACTTAAGAAGCACTCATTGATGACCCCCTTGCTTGGTGGAGAGAAAACGGATCTGCCAAGTTCCTGTGGGAGGAGGAGAGTGGCCTTTGTCACTGGATGTTGCTAAACAAAAGGAAGAGTCTCTCTCAGAGCATCATGATCTAGCTAGGGGGTGGCCAACGATAAATCCGTCCAAGAGTTTTTATGCCTATAGTTGGGTGGAAAATGACACCCATTTCAACAGTTGCATCACTATTTAGTTTCTAGATAAATATATTTGGTTAAATCTCTATAGTGTTTAGATCAGAAAAAATTTTATACTATGTTTTAGAACTGTGTAAGTTTAATTTCTAACAAAAGTGACTTGAGAAATTTAAGAAAAATAAAGAGAATGTCTTAGCTGAAGCTCTTTTCATTTAATTTCTTATCTCTTGACTATCTGTGTGCTAAGATAAGATTTCTGGAAGTGGATGTTGTGGTTGACTATGTTGTATCATTAAATGCATGCTTGAGAATTGATGACTAGACAATTAAAATATCTATAACACCTATGAAAGAAGAGAGAGCGATTTTTCTATGTAACAATGCTCCATTTTAGTATGTCATCAAATCCCATGCTAGAAAAGTTAGAGGATATTAGATCTGTGTGGACTTTAGAAAATAATCCAAAATATGAGAAAACATTAAAAGTCCTTATAGATAATTATTGAGGAAAAATAATTAGGACATAAACATGAAATTGGTCTAAATGAATTAATATACAAAAGTTCTCAAAATTCTATTTGGGGCATCAATAAACATTTATGCTTAAATTGTGTTAAAACTCCTAAATTTGGGAAGAATCCCCTTAAATTTTTGTGGGCAATAAATCCTGGTAAAAACATCGAATTTACTGTGGAGGTAAATCTTTGTATTAGGACCATTTTCCTTAAATTTAGTAAGAGTAGTAAAGCACAGTAATAAGGAAATAAAATTTTACTCATTTACCCACAATAAAAAAGAGATTATAATTGTATTTTAATTTCTAGGATGGAGAAATTTTCATGGAACATAAAATTTTATTAAATCCCTTTATAAGGCCCAAAAAACTATATTTTTTCTTTCCTTATTCTCCGTAAGAGAAACTATTTTCTTTTAAATCTTCTAGGTAACAAAATTGAGTAAGACTATGGAAATATATGTATAAATGTCTATACACATATGATTATTATTATTATTATTGTTATTAATATTATTTTATTAATCTAAAAATGGAGGCTAAAGTTCGCGTAATATACTTGAGACCAAAATGATATAATTATTATTATCATTCTAATGTCAAACACACTAAGGAATAAACGGTGGAAAAATTATTTAACCTTCTCGCAGTCTTCGAAACTCTAGGATTTTGGAGCTCCAGGATGTTTGCATGATGGGATTCCATGAACCAATGTCATCGAATACTCGAACCCTGCCTTTCCATGTACAAGGTTGCATATATAATAAATATAATTGATTATATTATTGTGTTTAATGTACATTTGTTATAATACACCTTCATTACAATATATATATATATATATATATATATATATATATATATATAATACATTGCATTTAAATCACGATGTAATACAAGTGGGTCTCCCCCAGAACTACGATCCTTGGGTTATTTGTGAGTGAATAATTGTGTGGAAGAGCCAAAGGAGTGGACCCGAATATCTTTTCCTTCATTTCAATATTGAATAATAATTGTAATATTAGAGACAGTTTAAACTTGGGTGAGATTTTCGAGAGGTATAATATAATATATTATATTATATTAAGTTTAATTAAAATAGTCACACGTGAATAAGGCCAGCTGCTTTCCTTTCCTTTTTAAATATTAAATGGTGTGGAAACGTGCATAAGTGGCGCAACTTCAGGGATTCGAGAGATTTGAATATAGAGGAGGTGTTGGAGAGCCGAATGAGATTGGCCTCGAGAACACACACACTCTCTCTCTCTTCAATCATTAAATATAATATTAGAGAATTTTAAAACATGGACATAATTTTCGAGGAATATAACATAATACATTATATTACCTTAAGGTTCATGAAATTGATTACACATGA
The DNA here is from genome assembly GCA_009831015.1 of Picea engelmannii. Lineage (NCBI taxonomy): Eukaryota > Viridiplantae > Streptophyta > Pinopsida > Pinales > Pinaceae > Picea > Picea engelmannii. The sequence goes on along the minus strand of ML786908.1, from coordinate 862,280 downwards.
ATGAAGCCAACACCTTTGAATATTAAATGGTGTGCTAATGTGTGCAAGTGGGGTCACTTCAGAGCTTCGGGACTCTGGGGCTCCTAGATAAATGAGTATAAGGGATGTGTGGGAGAGACGAAGGAGATTGACTTGGAGAACTCTCTCTCTCTCTCATGTCAAATATTAATAAAATATTGGAGAAATTATAAAATTGGGTGCATTTTCCAAAAATGTTATTATAATATATTTTAAATAAGTTTATTATGATATTGTTACGTAATAAAGTACCAACCCATTTTCTCTTTTTAATTTAATATTTAATGAGAAGTCATGTGTAAGTGTGGGTTATTCAGGAGTTTGGGGCTTTGGGAGATCAGGACTTCAGAATTCTGAGAGTTTGGAGATTTGAAACTTCAGGATGTTTGGAGAAGATAGAGTGTAAGGGAAAAACGGATGAAGGACGACCCTATTTTCCTTCTTTCCAATGTTATAATATTATTAAACAAAAATATAATTACTTGTATTGGCATAAAGGAATAATAGAGGTGGGACCTTCTCCAGAACTCTGTCATTTAGGAGATTTGGGTTCATAAAATCCTGATGAGGAATCTTTGTCGAAGCCCAGAGGCTTAGGTATTAATGGGTATTGACAAGACTAAGTGCTCATTTGATATAAATTAATCATATTATAATATAATTAAATTGAATTATTTTATAATATAATTAATAAAAGACTAAATTTGTAATATAAAATACCAAATTGAATACAATTAATCATTTCCCCCCGTAAATAAATAAATATGCATATGTGTGTGTGTGTGTGTGTAAAATTACCTGAAAATTCGACATGGATTTGTGTGATGGGGAGGGATTGAATTATATACTTTAATTAAGGTTAATCAACTTATTTATATTATGGAGAAATTAACCTCATTAGGTTATAATATAATTACTCATAATTATCGTATGAGTAATTAATTGAATTAGTGCTAAACTACTTCTAAGGGGGGGCAGAAGAGAAAGTAAAACCTTAGTAATTATTGGGCCATGAGTATTAGGCTAAGCAAAAATAAATCACTGGATAATTAGTTTGTGTAGAATAATTATCCTTAATAAGGTTTAACTAATTAATTACCAAATAATGGTATTCTACGAAATATTAATTAAGTATTTTAATTGGAATGTAGGAGAGAAACTATTTTCATCCTCTATTCCTGCAAGCCTAAGCACCCTGCAATGACATGGTGAATTGATACTGACTAAGAACATCATTGTGATGATGCAGTTAATCTTGAATGGCTTGGCGAGTCGAGTGGAGTCTAGTAGTATTGGTTAACCTTAGGTTCCAAATGGATCCCAACTAATGTTCAGGAGGTATGGCATGCATCGAGACTGTCCATCACGATAAAGGGACTAGTCCTCAATACCATATTCGTCGGAGGTAAGTGAAAAATTTATATCCCATCCTTTAAAAAGGTACTTAGGGATCGAGTGTATGACAAATACAAAAATATTAAGGTGAGTAATAATAAAGTAACAAATCAATGATAAAGAAGGTGAAGAGAGTCCATATAAAATAAATTTCTTCCAACAACTAAAGTGTAATATATATATATATATATATATATATATATTAAAATATGCTAAACAAAAAAGACTTTATTATAAATAAAAATCTATAAAAATAATATTGAAATTGAAGTTTTCTAAATAAATAATGATTTCCAACTAATTCATGAACATGTGAGAACCTTTTCTATTATATCAGTGATCTATGATCTGAACGTTAAAAAACATTGCTTAAGGATTAGAGCATCCTAGAAGGGGATATCACAACTCACTTTCTATGTTTCATTGACTCAACCATTTTCATCGTGTTCTTTTTTATCTCTTTATAATAAATTAGAATAAATTATGGTTTATATATATCACAATTCAACCACTCTTGTTTAAAAATATAATTCTATTTTAATGTACCATGCAATTTTGTTTTGGAAAAATCAAATAGGTTATCTTAATTTTGAGTACCATGTGATCTTCAAGTTAAAGGTTTTATTTTACAAATTTATCTTGAATCACAACATTTATTTTATTTTATAAATTTACCTTGAATCGCAACATCTATAATAGGTGATTATTTTTTGGTTTCTTTTAATCACCTAAATTTAAATGACCAATCTAAGAGGTCAAACTCTCTTTAATTTATTCAAAGTCATTACAACAATATACTCGTTAAGAGCTTAGTAGTCCTCTCAACCACCTAAGCTAAACTCAATTGACACACACACGAACAAATTCAAAGAATACTTCCCCATGCTCATATCTGATTATGCATCAATCCATTGTATAACCTCATTTATAAATCAAATATATTCAACCTATTCATGATATACAAACATATTTCTTACATTTTCAAGAAAAATTGCTAATTTTATAACATTTCTCTCATTTATCATATATGTGTTTGTGTGTACCAATTTATTTGTTTTACATATATGTTTTGTTATTTCTTATCTACATTATTTTTTTATTATATTAAAAAACTAAATTTGCATTAAGAAAAATAATAGTTTATTAATGGAAAAAACTATTCCACTCAAGAGAGTCCCCACTCTCAAGTTTGTAAGATAATTGTAATATTGATGGTGATGATGATGATTAACGTCCACTAAGACCGAATTAGTCTATGATACCTTAAGAGGGTAAGTGATTACTTGTGATTCTTTAGAATTTTGTTTCTGTGCTCGAAAAACATTAAGAGAAGCTTTCCAATATCACCATACTTTTGTGGAGTTAAGAGGTTAGGAAGGTTGGTAGTGTGACAAATATTTTGAAAATGAGATCTAATATGGGTATAGGCTGGACAATCTAAGATTAAAAAAAAAATCATCTTCAAACTTCTTAGTGTCACAAAGCTGACACACTCTTTCATCCCATGGTGTTTTAGGAATTGACGAACGCCTAGTTTCACTAAGGAGCTCGTGAGAACTTGTTCTTATCTTAACAATGTTTATTTTTTTCTTTACACTTGGAAAAACAGATAGATAATTTTGATCTTCTAGATTAGGGTTGATTAAATATTTTTAATAACTTAATTTTCTTTTTTCCTCTAACTCTTCATCACACCACATTTTCTCCTTAAATTTTGATTTGACGTTTTTTTTAACAGTATCTGTATTCTCCAAAAGGTGTCTTCTATGATTCCCCAATAGTTTAGCCAAGACTGGGCATCTTTATGCCATCCTCGCTTGAGTCGATGGTGGTTACGACTCGATTTTGAAGCAATTTTAGGAAGCCTCTTGTCTTCCATGTTGTTTAACTTGTTATTATACATTAGGTATCTAGTCATACCCATTCACTCAATGGGGGAGAGGCTTGTTTCTAAGAGGAGGATGGGATATGACGTATTTCCTTTAATTTTGAGATTATAGATTATAAAATTCTTTTGTATTTTATCTATCTTTCTCCAAGATTCATGAGAGATACTACAACCCCAGACTTCTCATCCATAAAGAATAACAGGTGTAATAAGAGTCTCAAAGAGGATTTTCGTCTTATCCCAACTTCAAATATCAGCTGATTTACAATTGTTTTCAAGCCTATAACAAGCTTTACATCCCCCAATAATAATTTTCTCAATGCTATAATTCCAATTGAGCTTATGGTGAATATAAATTCCAAGATATTTGTATGAATTCACTTCCTCCAAGTTGTTGTATTCATATACGAAGGTGTCATAAGGGATCTTATTGTATTTAATAATCATGACCTTAGTCTTATTAGTATTAACAGTCATACCCATATTGGATAAAAAATACTTGAGTATTCTTAGTTGGTTTTCAATATCCTGAGGACTCCTTGCCATAAGAATGATATCATCGACATAAATAAGAATATTGATGACTATACCAGTGAGAGTAGTTCTGACACAACCTGTTTTTTTCGAAACAATCTTCTAACTTGTCAATCTATATGCCAAAAAGGGTAGGGGACAAGGGACAACCTTGTTTGACTCTAATATTGCAGTTAATCTCTTTTTACCAGCACTCAATGTTTTTAAACTTAGCAATTAAGTTCTCATACATTATTATTGTAGAAACCCTCAACTCAAGAGGCACTTTTGTCTCTTCCAACCTATTCCAAATGTTTTTCCTAGGAACCATGTCAAAAGATTTTCTAAATTCAACAAAAAAAATAAAAATGATTGGTTTTAGTATTGCGGAACTCCTCTGCAATGATCCTAAAGGTAACAAGATGATCCACAGTTAAATTATATCTCCTAAACTTGGCCTAGCCTTTATCTCTTTTACCGTGACTTTCTAGCCAAAGGCTAATCTTATTTTCCAAAATAATTCCATAAAGCTTGGCTGAAATCAGGCTAATCATAATGGTACTATAATTATAGGGAATGTTTCTATCCCCATTTAAAAAAATAGGAACAATGAGGATTTGTGTCCAGGGTTTAGGGAAGCCCTACTTGACTACTAAATTGAAGATCTTGTGTATGTAAGGGATAAGGATTGACCCTCCGATTTTAAAAAAATCATCTTGGTAGCCTTCAATGTCCTTAGCTTTCCCATTTGCAAGCCGCTTAACCCCGAACTCTATGCCATCTAAAGAAAAAACTTATTCCTTTGTAGGGAAAATAGGAATGGTATCCATGGCATTAGGGAAATCGTAAAGACTTTTAATATAGGGATTCCATTCCCTTAAGGGAATCCTATTATTTTCTTTAGTATTACGTTTTAGAATTTGGCTCCAGAACTTCTTAGGATCCAACTTATATAGTTGTTAAAGTTGCTCTTGCCTTTTATTGATATAGTATCTTTTTTTCCTTTTAATTATTGCTTTGTATGTATTGATCTTCTCGAGTTTTAAGGACTCATTAGAAACATCCCTAATGGATTTCCCAGAAATTTTACATTCTTTATCATACCAAGGGTTGGTCTTTCTATTATTCTTTTTATAGAACACCTCGAAAGAGAACTTGTTAATATAAGTGGAAAGGGTAGTTGGAAAATTATGATATAGTTCGTCAATGTTGTACTTATAAGTTAAGAGATTTAATTTACTATTTAAATCCTTTAAGAAAATGTCAACTTTACTTTTGTCAAAGCACAAATTCCTTTGATTATCAAAATTCTCTTCAATGGCGCTCCTATACATGGAAATGTTTAGAGTTAGGGTTAAAGGTTTATGATCAGAGTCAGACTCAAGTTCATTTAAAAGGAAAAAAAATTCTATTTGATTGGAAACGGGGATATCAGATATCACATAATCTACAACACTACTACCTAGCCCATAAATACAAGTCATCTAGTTGGAGTTTGGCCACTTCATTACTCCATTGCAAATTATTAGGTCTTGAGAGTTGCAGAGCTTGACCAACTCAGTACCAAAAAAAATCTCAATTAGGTCTTGAGAGCTTCTTTTGTATCTATTAGATAAAACAAGGTCCTCATATAGCCATAAAAGACTATGGTTGGAGTCATTACTTAAAAGAGTAGCGTGTTTAGTTGCAGTCCTAGCATTAAAGTCTCCTAGAAGGAGGATATCACATTCATTTTTCAAACTATAAATATCTTGTTCTAAATTATTATAGGGACAATTTTTATCTAGATTGTTTTTCTTATAAAAAGTAGAATTAATAGGTGCACAATATAAAATTTCTATATACATCTTCTTAGCACTGGTGTCTGAAATTTCTATCCAAATTTATTGATTAAGAGGGTCAATCGTATGAAGTTGAATGCGAGGAGAAATGCTCTTTCTAATATAACAAGCTATGCCTCCTATCCCTCTACGGTGATATTTTTTGTTCCATGTCGACCACAAGACAAATCCTTCCATGTTAGGGACCTGAGACTCCTCATGCTCCCAAGTTTCAAATAGAAAGATAATATCAATATCACTTGGGATCCAACTTATCATAAGACCTTTGTGCCATGGAAAGCCACGACAATTCCAAAAAAGGATCCCGAGTGTCCCAAATTCCTATTTATTATTATCCTTGTGGTCTCTATCCCTAACAATATCTTTTTGATTTCTAATTATTGTCCATTTTCCTTCTTTCCTGTCTTCTTTTACCTTTTGAACTTACTTCCTTAATTCAGCTTGGTCTTCCGAAATGAGGTCTTCATTTATAAATATTTCTGACCCTTTTAAGCTCGGATATTTACTAAGTATGCTATATTTATGGTCATTACAACTTACTTTGACACGGATCAAACTATCTTTGTGGTCAATTATTTTTCTTATCCTCTTTGCTTCTATGAGGTAAGTTGTATCAATTTTTGTTTTATTATTTAATTCTTCTTTTACTATTGCTAGCGTATCCTACTCTTGTTGTTCTTTTATACCAAAAATTATGAGGTTCAAGGATTTTTTGTTATGCTCATGATCCAGTTCGATTAGCTTATTCATTTCCTCTTTGATTGGTTGATATCCATTTTGTTTTCCATATTACTGAGGGTAACATTGTTGGTTAGTTTTTCTTCTAGCTCTTTAATCCTATCTCTCAAGTTGTGATTTTCTTCAACCCCTCCTTCTTGGGTTGCTTGTTTATGCTTTTCCATTTCTTGAATCTTATCCTTCATTGTCTGCAATTCACTCTTGAACCCTAAGAATCTATCCTCTATTTGAGTTTGAATGGTATCTTCAATTTGTTTATCAATCATTGCCTCTAGCTCTATTTGGAGTTTTACGTCTCTTTCTTCACTCCTTTTTTATAATGTTTCTAACTCTATTTGGATTTTGCCATCTCTCTCTTCTCTTGTTTTTTCGATTGTTTCCATATAATCCTAAAGGATCTCTAGGGTGATTTTGGGGGGTCTCCCCCTGTTAGCTTGAGTTTTTGGAATAGGTGGTGGAGTGCTCATATTGAAAAGAAGAGAAAACAAATCTAACAATTGTTATTTTGGATTGACTTTATCTCTCAAATCAACTTTTACTTATGAAACTTAAAATAATAAATAAATAAAATATATTTAAATATCTTAATTTAATAGATTATAAATATATTTTAAATTAAAATCGAATCAAAGTAAAAAGTGACTCACCTCATTTCACATGTCCAATTGCTCAATCGGTTGAAGAAGACAAAAATAATTTCCGAAAATCGCAAAGAAGTTCGGAGAAAATACAAATATTATTTTGGGTAAAAAGGTAAAAACCAAAGAGAAGTATTATTCTTGTTCAAAACTGCAGATATATAATCTTAGAAATACAATATCTCCTTCAAAAAAATGGAGAATTATTAGTCTCGTTCAAAACCGCAGAGAAGTATTATTCCCATTCAATAACCACAGAGAAATATATGTTTTTAGTGATGTTTGAAATATCAAATATTTTTAATATCACTCAAATATGTATAAAAATGAAAAACCAATTAATTAAAACAAACAGGTCACTAACACTTAAAGATAAAATATATAAGGTAAAATAAGAGCATTAGACTTTTAGTACTAAATACAAAACATTTATCACCCAATAGTCACCCATAAACGTTTTAAATGATATCACATTTATCTGTAGACGATTTTTAAATGATATTGTATGTATTTTGACAAAAAAAACTTTAGTTGTGTAGCCTACAAAGGTTATTAAATAATCTAGCAATGATGATACATTATACTTTGTGCAAATGTTGGGAATTTTGTTTCTCTGAGTTATAAAATGAATGAAATTCTTTGTTATTGTGTCACTAGATTGGGCTTTACACATTACTTTATACTTTGAAAATTTCCAAGTCTGAAAGGAAAAAATATTTGAGACTTTGACTGTGATTGACATACAAGGATAAATGAACAATACATGTCTAAACTTTAAGAGTTGGGGTTATGCATCCTATTGCTCCATTTTCATTTAAGAATTATGATTGTATGGAGAAACTTTGTTTTTGTGTATTAAATCTCATTATATCTAATTTAATAAAGAACACAGAGGTAAGTTTTGCAACAAACTAAACTTATTTTTTCTTTGGTGTTTTAATATTTGATTCATTCATGTAAGTTCTTTGAAACGGGGAAATGTGAGGACACTGTGATTGCTATCTACTATGACTACACATATTAGGATTTCCCAATGATGTTGAGTACGTGTTATAACTAAAAATGCCACTTCTATGCATCCTTCATGTTGGTGTACTCATTCATACATCTGCCAACCCTTTTTTCCAGAGTTCTTCTAAAAAAACAAGTATTTGTATGGTATACGTTCCCTATTGCATAAGAAGAGCGCATACATATGCTATCTACATTCCTAAAAGACCATGTACATACACTTGTTGCATAACTAAAAACATGCATGTACTCTAAAAAGTGACAAAAAATTATAAAATCCACACTTTCCCACGGATTTTATGGAATATATTAGGTTTTGAATATCTTACCTCTTGTGGCCCTTCTGGAAACGAATTAACCATCATTTTTTCATATAAATAGGGCCCTAGGGGGGGTCATTTGGATATATCAAACTAGAGGCAAGATAACTCTGCTGAATTTTTTCCCTTGTATTCGAAGCCTTTTTCATTCTTCTCTGAGTTTCATCCTCACCCTTCCATCCATCCTCCTTATACCATCCATATTTTTCCTTTGATATTGGCATGTTGGTGGTGAGGATAGTATTGGGAATAGTGCACTTGGAGACAAAGTAGAAGAAACTAGGTGAGGTTTGTGGAGCGGCGCCAACAATATTTAGGTTGTAACTTCCAATTTTGGTATTAACAAAAGAGAAAACTTATTTTCCCAGATCTTTATGTGTATGTGTATGTGTTTGTGTTTATGAATGTTTTTATGAATAAATAACCCTTTAGATGATCTTGATAACTAAGCATATGTTGTCATAGTTTGTTTTTTAACATTGTTTTAGGCTAGCTTTGGGAGGAGGCCTACAATCTTGGAATGGAGAACAATAGGAAGGGATCGAAAATAGTTGTAAGGACTTAAGATACACATTTTGATCTTCTTTATCTTCCCTTACCGTAAAGTTGTATTTGGTTTGGGATATAATAGAATATTTTCTTTCTTTTAAGGTGCTAAGGCTCTGCTTAGTTGCTAGACCTAGATTAGGGGGGATTTTACCCATAGCAGTAGTGACCTAAGTCTCACATGAGTTTGTGTAGTTATAACCGACACCTCACAATTCCACATAGTTTTGGACTATAAATGATTGAAACATTGTTGGGTGCCTAAGGTTTTCCCTTCAAAACTATCACCCTCTATAATACATGGTAATTTGTCTCTACCCCCATAGTATCCTTGCACATGTGGTGTTTTCATTCTATGAAATAACCTTGGTGATTGAGGAGAGTAAAAGAATTTTTACATACAATCTATGTTGAGAGGGAGATCTTACTCTTTGAGTTCCCATGGAAGTATAATACCAATATTAGTATAAGTGTCAACCAATGGATTTTTTTTGTCAGTTATCTACAAAGAAAGTTAGTGAAGTGTAAATTATTCATGTAGACATGCGTGAAAGAAATGTAGAAAATACATGTCAACCAAAGGGATAATTCACATTTACATTCAAAATCCTTTTCTACCTATTTTGATTGCAATTCCTATGAGAAAATGTTTGCCTCTCTCCTTCAATGAGAAGATTAATTGGAGTTAAAGTTGTTGTTATTGAGAATATATAAATTTAATTAAAAACAACAAATAGGATATGTTTTATGTCAAAAATAGTATTTGTGAGAACTTGCTTTGATACAATTTTATCAAATGTGATAAAAAATAATTTGTACTTTTGTTTATGCTTAAATTCACACACTTGTGTTATATTTCAGACAACTCCTGGATTCTACCATTTGCATTTATTTTCTTCCTTGCTAATTTATATCACATATGCTATATTCAAGTTAATCGAAACTATTTTTTTAAATCTTTGAATTCTAGTCCTTAGTTTGTAAAATTGTCAATTTTCATTGTCTAATTTGCAAGAATCGGGATTGGGACTACCTCCTTTCCAATGAATTGTTCATTTTCCATGAAGTGTGATGTCTTCAAAGATTCAAAAATTAAATGAGGAGCTCAATAGAGACATGGATTGGAACCTTGTAGAGTCATAGGAGTTGCTAAAATATGGAAAGAAAATTCTAAAAAAATAGTGAAACTAGAAAAGACAAAGAGAGAAGTCTAAACTAAAAATCTAAAACATTGATTCAAAGAAGAAGTGAAAAGCCCACATTCTTAGGTATTTAGATGTTGAATTTTTTGAGATATGTGATTAAAGAATAGGTGGATGGAAAAACTGAGGATAGTTGGATAAGGGATAATGTGTAACATCCCCAGCTCTGCCCCGAGCCACATCACAAAAAAAATTTGAAACTCTGGTACCACTTTGTAATGTATACAACCTTCTAGATGAGTCTCGTTACCACATTACAAAGTCTCCACTACTGCAACTTGCTAAATAAATATTTGATGTCAATTATTTCTTCTTCAGAAGGAACTCATTGAAACCAACAACGTGCACAACTTGCCTTGTGCTACGCGTAGCTACGTTTTCCTAGTGCGCATAACTGGTCTTGCACTGCACACAACAACTATGTCAGATCATTTCTACACACTCAACCATTATAGTGTTGGCTGCGTCGACTGATTCTCAACACACACGACATTTCTAGCTTCATGCCAGAACCCATACAATTACTGTTGAATTCACTTAATAGATAACGACTATAACAACAAAATGAAATAATAATATGGTTATGCATGCAACCATTCCTATGTCGCACACGAGGTCTATCCCATTCACATTCATAGACTAATAAAACTTTGCACACACAATAATTCAATCATTTTCTCGAAATTCCATGTCCGTTACCACATAATTTTCTAAATGGAAACACTTAAAAACTACCATGCTCTACATCTTTGACGGTTATGCAGAAATAACGATACATGCAAAACTAGCATAACTATGTACCAATTCCATAAATAAAAATAACATAAGAATTCACATGTTAACAAAATATAAACACATATAAATTGCCATGGCCCATGCCCTGCATAAGAAACAAACATGTAGTTCTGCAACATTTATAATCCACGCACAAATTTATATATATGTGTGTGTGTGTGTGTGTGTGTGTGTGTGTGTGTGTGTGTTAAATACATTATGTGTTTCAATTGTATATATATATATATATATATATATATATATATATATACAACTGAAACACATAATGTATTTAACATGTATATGCACATTACTCAGAGAATAATACACACAAGGATATACTTATCTTTTGTTGTAATCCACCAACTGTGCACAGACCTTAGATGTTTGTCCCAACCATAGACTTTGTTGCTTATAAACTCAAAAACATGTCACCCCTGAGCTGGGGCTAAAAATCCACCTAGGAAAAGGATACCTAAGCCAAGCTAAATTTTTTCAACGGTAAAAACACTCAGATAAAGGTTCCAACCCCAACATACAGACTGCAGTCCCTCATTCCCCACATGCTTGTCCCACCCTAGGAAGTGTGTCCCTTCTCTTCTCAAAAATCCCTCGACTGCCCCACTTCCCTTCCAGTTCTTCAACAACAGGTCGGGTAGGAAGTCTCAGAGCCATGTAGCTGTAATTGATAACCTTGGGAAAACAATTCCCAAACATTCTCTCACCTGGAGAGAATGCTCACGGGCCTGACAATCCACTTCTTCCATAACACACCATCCTTTCCCAGCACAGGGTTATGCGGTGGCAGAAAGTTACAAAAATATACAAATGCTTAGTAGAGGGAAGTTGGTATCCATGATGAAGTAAAAATGAGTGAATACCCCCCGAAGGAATGAGTTCCCCCCCGATTATAACTGGACATTTGTCACCTTAAGAGATATCTTAGCTCTACTTGGTGACTTATTCCCATTACTTAGGAAATTAGGATAAAACATATATCACATAATTATACTTTTGGAAATATTATTAAATATTCCCTTTAAGCTTCACACCTCTTTCCCATTCTAGTGGAGTTTTAACCCCCCATCTCTTTTCATTTGATTAGTATGCACACAGTGATATATTTTTATTAATATATGAGTGCATTTTCATTTTACAAAACAAATAGGCACATTGGCATTTATCGCAATCCAAGCTCCCCATCCTAATAACCACATAGGCACTCTAGCCTCAATATACATATATACAAAGTCTCTCTGTCCCCAAAACATATCTCGACTACACACACGGTCCAACGCACACTTTGAAGTGATCCTTGCGCACTTAACCAGGTGTGTGAAAAGCTATGAAACATGTGTGAAATATTCCCTAGATTCACACACACAACAATTCTCGTGCACCTTCTCAGGTATGTGAAAGGCTATGAAACGGGCACACAGTGTTTCCTTGGTGCACGCACTAACTCTACCCAAAACGTGTGTTCCCACAAATCACCAGCCTATATGTACATTTACATTGGAATTGGAATTGGGGTTCTTCCTAGGGGTATTACATTCCCCTCCCACTTATTTATGCACTGTCCTCAGTGCATTATGTACAATCAAAACTTTAAAAGACTTCAAAAAGATATGGGTAATATGTCCGCATAGAAACCTTGTGCTCCCAAGTTTCATCCTCATGACCAAAATAGTTTCAATGGACCTTTACCAGTCCTATTGCTCGATTCCAGAGTAGCTTGAATTTCTTGTCTAATAATCATACCAGATGAACTCGAAAGTCGCCTTCTTGCTCCACCTGAATCGCATTCCAATCAATTACATTATTAACACAAGGAACATACTTTTTAAGAAAAGATATGTGAAACACATTATGAATGCATATGGATGCAAGTAGTGCAAACATGTATGCAACAATATCAATCCTCTCCAGGATTTCTAACAACCCACAATGACGTGCTACTAGATTTATATAATTTCCCAACTTCAGGGAATTTTTCCTAGATTTCACTTTCAAAAAAATATGGTCACCCACTTTAAATTCTCTATGAGTTCTTCTCTTATAAACATAAATTTTCTACCTTTCCTGTGAAACCTTTAAAATATATTTTATTTTCACCACCCGCTCTTTAAGTTTCCTAAGTAAATCTAGTCAAACCATTACTCTATCTATTGGGTTGTCCCATATCACTGGTGTGTTGCACCTTCTGCCATAAATTTCCTCAAATGGTCCCATATTTAGAGATGCTTGATACCCATTCTTATTCGTAAACTCAACCAAATGTAAATACTTTTTACACTGCATCGATTTTTCCATCACATACATTCTTAACATATATTCTATCACTTGATTGAATCTCTCTATTTTCCCATCTAACTCTGGATGATAGGTTGTGCTAAAGTTCATATTTGTCCCAAATCCTTTAAATAATCCTTTCCAAAAGTTTGATGTGAACTTGAGGTCTCTGTCAGACACAATTTTCTTAGTACACAGTGACGCCTGACAATTTCCCTCATATAAATATCAACAATGTTAACTTCCTTGTGTGCGAGCTTTACTAGAATAAAGTGGGCAGCTTTAGTAATCTTATCCACCACTACCATGATGGAATCATGATGCTTGGTTTTTCTAGGAATCTTAGTGATGAAATCCATAGTTACAACTTCTCATTTCCACTTAGGAATGGATAGTGGTTATAGCATACCAACTGGGTGTTTGTGCTCAACATTGACCTTTTCGTATTCCAAACACCTGGAAATAAAATCAACTACTTCTTTATTCACACGTGGCCAATAATTTTAACTCTTGATAGAAACAATTGTCTTTTGGTAGCCTAGGTTCCCAGCATAAGGCACATCCTGCATTTATTTTAATATCATTTTTTTTTTCAATTCCTAAGAGTTTGGCACATAAATTCTTCTTCTGTACATTAGTATTTCATCATATTTTAACTCAAACTTGTTAATGGTTTTTTGCAAAATACCATGTTGTACCTATTTCTTTATTTCCACATAGTGCTGGTTTGATTTTGCAGCCTCTAAAATTCTATCTTTCAAATCTAATTTATACATGCTAATGGTTGTAGCATGCATTGCATGCACTCTACTTTTGATTACATCATCCACATTGTTCTCTTTAACTTTGACATGATTAATATAAAAGTCATACTCACCGAGGAATTCTAACCACCCATTTTTCCTAATATTTAGATTTGGTTATACAAACAAATATTTCAGACCACTGTGGTGTGTCCTCAACTCAAATCTTCTTCTGATTAGGTGTTTCCTCCACATATTCAAGGAATGCACTATGGCTACCAATTCCATATCATGAGTAGCATAATGCCTTTCATTCTCTTTTAATTTCCTTGATTCGTATCACAACACATTAACATTTTGACTAAGGACTCCATTGAGCCCTTCCTTGCATGCATCAATCCACACAATGAAGTATTGGTTAGGATCATCAATTCTCAAAATTGGTGCACTTGTCAACAAACTCTTCAAGTGTTGGAAACTCCTTTTATAATTAGAATTCCACTCAAATATCACACCTTTATTTTGCAAGGATGTGATTGGGTGTGCAATATTTGGGAATCCTTCAATAAAATTTATGTAGTACCCTTCTAGTCCGATGAAAGATATCAACTCTGCGACATTCATTGGTGTTGGACATCCTTTAACGACTTGTATCTTCTTCACGTCCACTGTTGTATGTTTATTTGAAATGATATGACCCAAGTAATGAATCTTCCTCTAGTATAATGAGAACTTGCTCAACTCTACATACAATTGATGTTCTCTCAATACTTGTATCACCATCCTTAAGTATTTCTCATGTTCTTCTTCAGACTTTAAGTTAATAAGTATTTCATCCAAAAATACAATGACAAACTTATCTAATTATTCTCTGAAAATACCATTCATTAAACACATGAAGACAACTGGTGCATTTGATATCCCAAGTGGCACTATTGTAAACTCATAATGGCCATACCTCATCCTGAAGGTTGTCTTGTTGATGTCTTCCTCTTTAATTTTTACCTCATGATATCCTGACCCGAGGTCAATATTGTAGAATATTTTTTCATCTTTCAAATTGTCAAAGAGATCATCTATCCTTGGAAAATAATACTTTTTCTTCATTGTTACCTTATTCAACTTCCTGAATTCAATGCAAAGTCTCAATGTTCCATCATTTTTCTTCACAAATAATATTGGGGTACTCGAAGGTGACACACTTGGGTGTATATACCCCTTTTTCAAAATCTCTTCAAGTTGCATTTGCAATTCTTTCAATTTTGGTGTACTCATCCTATGACTTGCTCCAAGCATTAGATTGATAGAGAAATCAATATCTCTCTTGGGTGGAAACTCATATATTTATCTAAATACATATTCAAAATCCTTTAGAACTTCATAATCTTCAATATTTGTCACTTTATTGTTGGCTTCCTCCTCCATATGCACTACAAATAATTGACATCCTTTCCTAAAGTTTTTCTTCAACTGTAGGGTTGAAACGTCTCTAATAGTTACAACCCTTAGAATACCCTGAACTGTCCTCAAGTTCCCTTTCTCACCCAAGCAAGTAAATGCTTTATTGTAACATTCTAGGAAATCATGATGCATGTCCAACCAATCTATACCAATTAGGAAATCATATGATCCCAAAGGTATAATATTCAAATATGCTTTTGTGCTCAGTCCATTAATGTCCATTGGACATGCTTTAACCATCTCATTAATTTTCCTTTTTTCTCTTGTAGCTAGTTGTACCAAACAAGGTTTCCCAATTTGTTTTTTGGAAATTGAAATATTTCCACCATCTTTGGATCTAGGTAACTATGACTAGCTCCCAAATCAATTAAAATAACAATAGGTTGGTTGTTTATATTTCCTTCCATTTCAATCATATGTGATTGAAAATAAGCTTTCTTGTTATCCAAGGCTACATAGATCTTAGGTACAATTATTCCCATTTCCTCCATTGTATCATCTTGTTGTACATTGTGAACAATCCTCACTTTTTCACCTCTATGAAGACAATCTCTGTACATATGATCTCCCTCACAAATCCAACACTTCATTGGTTGCTTCCTTGGTCTTTTCCCCATTTTCTCTGTCATTTTGGGATCCTTGGGAGTTGGTTTTCTATGGAATTTATTTATGAAGAATGGTGTCTTGGTCCCTTCTTACTTTCCTCCATATTTCCTTTCTTTTTATCTTCCCAATCCTTTTGGTAAGTGGGTATTCCTCTATGATGATCATAAAAATGCTTGTCTCTCCTTATAGTTTCCTCTGATTTCTTGGGATAATCATATTGTAATTTTTCACTGATAAATGATGGCATCCCACTCAAGTACCTATGACTCTTAACTTGTTCATCCTTGATGAAATAAATATACTTTACTAGCTCTAAAAATCTCCTCTCATACTCATCTATGGTCATACTTCCAAGCTTTTGTTTGAAGAACTCCTTCATTTTTCTATCATAGTAATTTTTGATTAAGTATTTATTTTGAAAGTACCTCTTGAAATCCCTCCAAGTAATATTTCTCTCATCAATGTCTTTCACTTGCAGAAATTGGTCCCACCACATGGGTGATTTTCCCTTGAGCTGGTAGATATAAATTTTCCCTTTTGCCTGTGAAGAGTAGTTATGTAACTGAAAGTACCTCCTCATGCCTAGAAGCCAGGTCTCTCCATCCTCATCCTTCTTTTTTTTACCATCAAAATTAGGAGGCTTAATCTTATTCATTTATCCTTGTAGCTCATCTACCCTAGAGCCCCTCGCATGCTTCTTGATAGAAGATGGTCTTGAACTACTACACATTCTCTTAGTTGAATGTCTTGGAGAGTGATGGTGATTCCTGCCAACACTTCTTATTTTACTTCTCTCATCATGAGACTTGTGTCTGCTTGATTTGCTTGAATAAGTCTCCTTATCCATATTTTTCTCAATTATGTCCAAGTTTTGTAGCAACTTGATGTTGAAGCCATCTTGTTCGTCCTTGTCTTTCATAAACTTATCATTATCAACTTTATAACTTTGGACGACCTTCTGCAAACATTATATGGTATTCACCAAATTCATGGTTTCTTCTTTGGCTTATCCATGTCCATTTGAATCTGTACCCTCATCACCTAAATTGTCATACATCCTTCTGACTTCATCTTCATGGTTGTAGGTTCTTTGTGCATATTCCATTCTTATGATCTATGTGTTTATCATATATTGATCAACTTGTTGCTAACTCTACAAAATGTGCAAGCAACAACATTTATTATACTAAATAATTTATGAAAACCATAAATACTATGCACATTCTATTCTATAAGTGCATCAGGATATTTTCTTCTGATTCCTGGTGAATTTAATAGACTAATTCAAAATTTTGGATGAATATTTGGACTCCCCTGTCCAAGAAATTTCCTCTTCTTTTCTCTCCTTTTCTTTCTTTCAATCTCATGTGTTACCCATTCTGTGTTATACACCCATATTCATCACATACACATGCTCTACACAAGCGATACCAAGTGTACATACAACACACTTGAATTTAGTGTGCAAGGCTTTTATATCGGGCACTAATATTTAGCACGCTCAAATTTTGGGGTTCGCACATCATTATCTAGTGCACACAAAGTTTTGTTTTGTGCACCAATATTCTACACAAATTACAGATTTTCTCTGTGTCACACCAACACTCATCGTGCACCCTCTCGCACCCAATACTCAATGTGCATCTCCAATTCTTCTCCATGCAAAGCCAATTTTCCACGCGCACACACTATGCACACACCAAATTCTTTGTGTGGTGCTCATATTCAATGTGTTCTCATTGCACATCAATAGTATTCAATGTGCACACCCTATGCATTATTATTATGCACACACCCATCAATTTTGCATGGTGCCCATATTCATCACGCACGTATTACATTCCCATATTACTTGTGCTCCATGAGTTCTATACCCCATAGTTCCAACATTTAGTGTGCACACTCTATGCACCAATATTTTCCATGCACCATAAGTATTGCACCGTGCAATGCTGAAAATTGAGTACGCACACACTCTGCACCATGACTTAGTGCACGCAGATCCTTTCTTCAGTCAGCTGATTTTGTCCAAATTTTCTTTGATGGATGTTCTATATGCACTAAAAACAGAGTAAAAACCCTCAATTAAATTTTCAACCCGGGGTAAGTAAACTTATAGTTGTAGAAAAATATATGCCAAAGGTAGAAGGTTGGTAGGAGTATAATCTAACTAATGAAGCACTAGTACATATTGTAAAAATTCCGACGTTTTATTTGCGGCGTTATGGACAAAATTGTCCATATTGTCACAAAATAGAGGAAATTTATAAAAAAAAAAAATCATGTTGCCTGATAACGTCGGTCTTGCCACATTGACGTCTCTCTTGCCACATTAACATCGGTCTTGACACGTTAATGTCTCTCTTGCCATGTTTTCCACTGGAATGTCTCTCTTGCCACGTTTTCCACTGGAACATCTCTCTTTCCACGTTTGTGAAGATGTATGTCGCAATTGCGACGTTTTGGAAACTAGGTTTTCCCCTCCAATGGTCACCTTAGTATGTTCACCAAGTCAAAATACCAACGGTCACTTAGGACTTTTTTACGTCGGAATTGTGACGTTACAAAATCTATAAATATGTTGCATTTGACGGATGTTGCGACAAGTTTGCTATAATAATGACGCTTCAAAAAGGATTGGGACAACTTCCAACACCTCCTCAATTACAATTTGACCTCCTTCATGCTTCATCACCATTTATATAAAGTGATACTTATTATTAGTGCTAGGTATATAATCAACGCCATAATTTTTAGAAGAGTTCAAACTACTAGAATAAAAAACAATGCTCTCATCTTTCCTTGTTTTATGAAAAGCAAGACTATTTCGGAAAGAGGTCTCCTTCTCATTAGTGATAGGAACCTTCTACTCAATGCCTTTGATTTCTAATCTTTGTTCATATCCACGTTCCCTTTCATGCATTTCTTCTCTTTTGTCCTTTCCTGTCTACTTCTTGTTTTTGGCAGCTTCTTCTTATCACTTCCTTTAATTTGGATCCTATCAATGAAGGTTGCCTCCTTTATTTTGGGATGTGATAAATGGGGTTCCTCCTTATGCCTAAAAACCATATGGA
>ML786908.1:739521-780484 GCA_009831015.1 Picea engelmannii | reverse complement strand
AAGGGTTGGGACAAAATGGATTCGACAATTGGGCAGAGTTTCTTTGCTATGATTTTCCTCCTTTTGAATAGTACCCCTACCCCTTCTTTTATAGGCTAGAAGGAGCTAGGTTTTTAGACGAACTCTCGGCCATGCATGGCTGGGAGTTCCAGTTAATTGACCCAAATCTTTTCATCCCGACGGAAACTTTCCTGATTTTTTGCTTTGTTAGGTAAATGCTGGTTGTAGTGGGCCAGCCCTCGTTCCAACGTGTGCAGTATAAGGCCTGCCAGCGATCCAACGCACCCAGCAGTGGGTTAGGGCGCGGGTTACTTGGTTTGAGAGGTTTTTTAAAGAGTCTGTTCAGCATGGCTTTGGCAATGAAGGTAAATGAGTTGTCCTGATGCCAGGTAAGCATGGATGGTGCAATTTAGGGTTATAACAATGTCCCACTGCAAAAAAAGGAAGTTACCCCTCGTGACTAGGCTTGTTGAGGAGGATCATCTTTGGAAGCCTCTCCTTCTTGTTGTGTAGACTTAGCCGTGTGCCTCTTCTGTTGCTTTAATTATGCTCTGAGGCTACGGTTAGATTTAGTCATTTCATCAACCAACCACTGAAGGGAGTTGACCTTTTCCTGAAGGACTTCATTGTCATGATGAAGGTGTACATATATTGTCTTCCTCTCTTCCAACTGTTGGAGAAGTTGATGGTTTTCTTTTTGTAGTTTCTCTATGGTTGGGACAAAATCAGTGATCTCTGAGGAAGGCTTAGATCCTTTGAGGGATGTGGACAATCTATCAGTTTTAGTATCTAAAATGGGCATGGGTGAAGTACGAGTGATGGGAGATCGGTAAGGTGAGGTAGCTTTTGATTTTATTTTCCTTAGTGGCTCTAATCCATCCGCAGATATTTCCCTAGGTTTCTTATGAGGGATCTCAAGGTCAGAGGACACTTGGATGGGATCCAAAGAAGGTGGAGGTTATTCATAAGGCTTGGTTCTTGTGCTTCGGGTACTCTTTCGAAAGGGTCCCTTACCAAATAGATTGGATCCCCTATTGTTTGTAGGAATGATGAGAACGTCTTGTTGCATTAATTCTTGGAGAATTTTAGGTGTAGGATCAAGAGAGAGTGAAGGCATTGGGGGGTCAACAATGGGCTTCTTTTAGTCTTTACTCTTGGTCTTTTTACCCGATGAAGAAGTAGGGATACCAACAATCTTTTGGTATTGTTCCGGAAAAGAGAGGGTTTGTGCAAGGGAGTTTGAGGTTCTTGGAGAGTGAGGCTTGGATGGAGAGATAGTTTTTAGGCTAAGTGGCTTTTTGCCGATCTTAACTGTCAAGTGAGGGTTTGCAAATTGGTAGATAAAGGCATCCCAATTTTTCCCCTGTTTCTCTAGCTCGACAAGAATGAGGATTTTGATTAATCCATGGTGGAAGAGACTATTGTGGGGTTTAGTCACATTTTTCCTCACTTGAGAGGACATCTTCTCCAAGATTTTGAGAAAATAGAAGGGGAAGTTCTAGGGTTTGTTGAACAGAAAATGGGCCAACAATCTAAAATGACAAGCTTTGAAAGTAGAGTATCTACCTTCACATGTAATTAAACTTGTGATGACGATGAGGGGGTTGACCAATTATGAATTTATCCACTCCTTATCATACCCTTTTTCTCTTGAAATGCTCTTGAATTCGAGCTTAAAAACCCTATTGTAACTTGAGCATGGAAATTGGTGGTTTTTGAACCATCTATCTCCCATTCTTGGGAGCGTTTTTGTAGCAACAATGGACTCTTCTGAAAATTCAAAGGTAAGAGACCCTACATGTGTTTTCTTACCATAGAAACCAACTGCAAATTGCATAGAGAGGCCATCATCGTGGCCCTGCAAGCTAGACAGAAATGGCCCCCAGCCAGTGCGCAAAAACACTTCTCTGCACTGGGAAAATTTGAGAATGGACAACAAGTCTGCATAGGAGGAGGGTTCGTATCTCTTGGGCATTGTGAAAGAGGTGGAATTTACCAATAAAGGGAGAAATCGAGACAAGCAATGACATGGATTTAGCACATGCCAAATGCATTTTGAACATAGGACGAAGTGGCGGAGATTGGGCATGATTTCTTAATGCAGAGGAGATCAAATGGCAAGGGAAAATGAGATAATAGAGTGCCCAACCCGATTTTGGATGCACTTAAGGTGGAATACGTTGCACACATGTGTGCGCGATATTCCATGTGTGGGAAATTCGAATTCGATGGCAAGCTTTGGGGCAATGTAATGGTGCGTATTTAGATCAATGTCCAAGTCTTTTAACTTAGACATTTGATCATAAACATATGAAGCATCTTTTAATCAATGCCTGCAACCAATTTAATTGAATGTAAGTGAACTCTTGTTACTTGGAATCTAGGATAGTTACTGGTGTGTAATTCACATGGCATCTCATTCGACACCTCATACGACACTTCATTTGGTATCTCATACGATACTTCATCTGGTACCTCTATGTTAAGTGCATTTTCACCTCTTATAATGGATAGCCTGCAACTTTGAAGTGTTTTTTACAATCACAATAGTTAATGAGCAGAGGCAAGATACTCCATGCTCACTCAATCTTCTTGCATATGACATATAATGTCAAAAACCTACAATGAATGGGTTATAGCAAGCATAAAACATGTATTGTCAAACCTACAATATGTAGTTTGTAATGAAACACTAAACTGATAAAGAGTGGTCTTTTAAGTATGTGTTCACTAATTTATATCACACAGGAGTTTAAGCATTTCAAAAATAACATGACTATCATTGTAATAACCTGTATCATAGAAATAATACAAAAATTCTTGTAAAGATCTACTTCTCTAGGCAATGATCATTTGTCCGCTCATGAACCCCTCCCCCACACCTAAGTATTGTGACACCTCACAATAAAAAATATAGGAAACCAGTCAATATCCCCCAATAGCCGAAGATTTATAGTATGTCAAGTGTAAAGATAAAATTTCACGGATTGGTCTGACGAGATAGTTAGGAGATGGCCCCACCTATAGGATAAAAGATCCTATATATAGATAAGAAGAGGTAGGCAAGAGAGTTTCAAGATAGTCTTAGAGTTATTTCCCAATGGCAAGTTTATGAGATTCGTTAACCTTAACTTAACCACATACTCCATGCCAGCTTTGTCTACAAGTAATGTCGTACATCAAGACAAGTTTAAATTTATGATTTATTTTTGTCAAATTATCATCCTCGCTAGGTAGAATGCCCCGCTGCCAACAAGCCTATTCAGTACTCCGACAAGTTTACCTAGTCATACAACATGCTGGTACCCACTACCAGCAGACCTGTTCAGTATTCCGACGGGTTAGCCTCTTAAACCCTCAAAGACTGGCCCTCCATATTTTAAGATTTTAGTATAAGATTTCTTATGCAAGAAGATGGGGGAACAACTCTGAAAACAACTTTTTCTTTCCTCTCTTTTTTTTTAATTGGGATGGTATTTATGTTAGAGGATTACTTTCCGTTATATTTCTTAGTGATTTTCCCGATGTAAGGGGTGGTTAAGTGGATGTGGCCTATCTAAAGATATGAGATAATCAACCTATTTAATGTGTAGTGGATGGTACCATTGAGAAAGAACATAAAGGTATCTCTAGGCTCAACTTACTTTCTTCCTTGTAGTTATTGTGATGTTTCCATGACTAACCACTAATCATAATTCCTTGTTACTCTTTGATAAAGACACTTGACTCACTTACTCAGGTTTCTTGGAAAAACTGTACGAGAGGCCTCTAGGCTTGATAGTTATGGTATCACTTCCTTACACAGTGGTGAATAGTTTCAAGAGCAACTTCTTTAGAATGCCTTAAAAAATGATAATTTTTGCAAAAACGTGACTAATTACAGTAAGTCAATATTCATTTGATGCTTTAGCAGACACAAAATTCAAGTATAACAATGTTTTGAAGAAAGATCCTCGAAATTGTGTACTCCCGGTGAAATAATTACTTACAGAAATATCTAGAATTGCCTTATTAACAAAATTCAAAAACTATTTACATATATACAGTAGGAAATTCAGAAAAATTTTCAAGAAAAAGGGGGGACTTCCCCATCTACTAATGCCAATGCCTTGTCAGTTGACATGACCTGTAGAAAATCCTCTCTAGAAATGGGCTTATGATAAAACTTAAGTCGGTGTCCATTTACCACAAAGGATACTTGTCCATTGTCAATTGTTTTAATTTTTACAGCTCCATTGTCATATACAGTGTCTACCGCGTAAGGGCCCAACCATCGGGTGGTTAGTTTTCCTTTGACAGTTTTGAATCGGGAATCAAACAATAGAGCCCAATCACTAGGTTGGAAATGTTTCTTCTTGATAAACTTGTCATGCCACTTGCTCCTCTAGTTTTGGACTAATATTGTTCATTGGATGGCATCTTGCCTGATTTCATCCAACTCATTCAATTGTAGGGCTCGTTTATTTTGAGCATCATCTAGGTTCAATCCTAATTCTTCAGCAATACGGAAGGTCCTTAATTGGAATTCTATAGGCAAAAGTACTTGTTTCCCGTACACTAGCTCATAAGGGGTATGTCCAGTGATATTTCTCCAGGTAGTCAGATATGCCCACAAAGCCTCCGGGAGCCTATCAGCCCAATCTCGGTGATGTAACTGAACAATCTTGGTCAATATGGCTTCCAGAACTTTGTTTGTGAATTCTACCTGACCATTGGATTGTGGGTGGTATGGAGAAGATTTACAATGTTTAATCCCATATTTCTCTATTAGCTCTTTCATCTTCTTGGAGGTAAATTGAGTGCCTTGGTTGGTAACAATTTCACGAGGGACACCGAAGTAGGTAAAAATGTCTTCATAGATAAATTCGACAATAGACTTCTCTGTAGCCCTGAATAGGGATTTTGCCTCTACCCATTTGGTGACATAGTCCGTACAAACCAAAATATAGTTCTTCCTATGGGACATGGGTAAAATTGGTCCTACAAAGTCGAGGGCCCATTTTTTGAAGGGTTCTATCAAAAATTGGGCCTGAAAGGCATTTCATCATATGACGTAGGTCTTCCTATCCTTTGAAAACTATCACAACTTCTCACATACTTGGCAGCATCTTTGAAAATGATAGGCCAATAGTAAACTGAATGTAACACCTTATATGTTGTACGTTTGTCAGAAAAATGGCCACCACATGGTCCATCATGACAACTTCATAGTATTTCAGGTACCTCCTCCTCTTGGACACATCTACGAATAATCAAATTAGGACCTGTGAAAACAGATCATGACCAACCCAAGAGTAATTAGCACTTTGTGTAATAATTTTCCACTTTTCATGAGGTGACAATTGAGACAGTAACTTCCTAGTGGCCAGATAGTTTTCCATATCTGCAAACCATGGGGTATTGAAAGAAAGGGAAAACAGGTGCTCGTCTAGGAAACTATCATCTACAGGGATATCATCATCCTCATTTTTTATTTGGGAAATAAAGTCAGCTACTACATTATCCGTTCCAGGTCGGTCAAGCACAGTGATATTAAATTCTTGCAATAACAAGAGCCACCTAGTCACTCAGTGATTAGTTATAGGTTTATTCATGAGGAACCTAATGGAAAAATGATCGGTATGTACAAATACTTCATAACTTGTAATGTAATGATGAAACTTGTTAATAGCATGAACAACTACCAATAATTCCTTCTCGGTGATTGTGTAGTTTAACTCTGCAGGGGACAAGTTCTTGCTTACAAAATAAATGGCATAGGATTGTTGATCCTCTTTCTTCCCTAATACCCCTCTTATTTCAGTTTCGAAGTCATTGGTGGATATATGAAATGGGAGAGTCCAATTGGGTCCTCTAAGAACTGGTGCCACATACAACTTAGCTTTCAGGGTTTCAAAGGCAATTTGACACTGCTCAATCCAAAAAAAATCAACATCTTTTATCAATAATCCAAACATAGGTGCAACGATCTTTGTAAAATTTTCAATAAGATGTCGGTAATATCCAACATGTCCAAGAAAGCATCTCACCTCTTTCTGAGTCTTGGGGGGTGGGATTTTAATAATGACCTCATTCTTTGCAGGATCAACTTTTATTCATTCAGATGAAACACGATGTCCTAGAACCATTCCTTCAATTAACAACATTTTGCATTTTTCATGACTTAGAGATAGGTTCATTTCCTGGCATCTGATGAGGAATTTTTCTAAGTTGTCTAAGGATTCCTAGAAATTTTTTCCATAGACGGTAAAGTCATCCATGTAGACCTCCACACAATCATGAATAAGATCAACAAATATCCCTAGTACTACTCGTTGAAATGTGGCATGAGCATTACACAATCCAAATGGTAAGACCCTATAGGCATAGGTGCCCCAAGGACAAGTAAAGGTAGTCTTGTCCTTCTCCTTGGGTGCTATAAGAATCTGGTTGTACCCGTTGTACCCATCTAGAAATGAGAAATACTTCTTTGCAGACAAGGTATCTAGAACCTGGTCAATGAAAGGGAGAGGAAAGTAGTCTTTCAGAGTGGCTTTGTTGAGTTCCAGGAAATCAACAAAAATTATCCACTTCCCAGTCACTTTCTTTGGAACGACTACAAGTGGGGATACCCACTTACTATCGGAGATGGGATAGATAAATCCGACATTTAGCAACTTTCGAATCTCCTCCTTGACTATGTCTTTGAGTGTTGGGTTCATCCTTCTTTGGGGTTTCCTAATAGGTGTCACTTCCCCCTGGGTATATATGTGATGGATGCATGTGTCAAGGTGTATACCCTTCATGTCAATGTATTCCTAGGAAAATTCTCTTGTTTGTTCTTTAAGGATATCTACTAACTTTTTTGTTGGTCTATATCTAGCCCAAAGTTTATATGTAAAAATTTCCCTGGACTAATCTTGTAGGGCATAGTATAAGACATGGTAGACTCATCTATTTTGAAAATAATAGATGTTGAAGACAAAATGGATGGGTCTAATTGTTCTTGAAATTCTTCCCCAAACATGTACTCAAATTGGGGAAAAGACTGTGGAAAATCCACACATGTGATAGCAGAAATGAACTGGTTTAGCACATTTTCTGGTGTATGCTCCTGAAGTTCCCTTACATGGTTACTAGGCAATACGGGTTCTTCCCAGTCCTCTTTCTCATATGGACATTCAAGCCACCATAGATTCTCCATAATAGGTTGATATGGAGGGTAAATGGTGAGCTTCTGGATAGAAAGACCATTTGAGATGGTCATTTCTCCTTCTTTACAACCAATAAATGCATCGGCTGTGGCTAGCCAAGGTCTTCCCAAAATTACGGGATGGCCTTTGGTAGGATCCTTTGAATGAATTACAAGAAAATCTATGAGGTACTCCCATGAGGCTAAAGTAACCATGATATCATCTAAAATTCCTTCAGGTATAACCCTAGTTTTATCTGCTAATTCCAAAATGGTTGGGGTAGGTCGAAGAAGAGGTTGCAACTGTAATTGTTCCAAGGTAGTAGCAGTCATAACATTGATGGTTTCCCCTAGATCTATGAGACTGTTTCCAATGGTGACCTCATTAATGGTTATGGTCACTACTGGGTTTCCTGGATTCCCATATTTTGCTAGTTTTGGCTGCTCTGATATGTACTCAGAGAATCCTCCTACCAAATGTACTGTAGGAGGGTCCTCCTGCTTCCTACTTGGCTTCTTAATACACAATAATTTGACTACCTTAATATAGATTAGAATGTCTTTAATGGCTTGAAGTGGGGGAATTTTGACACAAATATTTTTCAATTCATTCAAAATGTCAAATTCCGATCGAGTGGTAGGTTTCTCTATTACGAATCGGTCTAGATAAGGAGGGATCTTCGTAATTTGTGAAGGTTCATTTTGGGGAAGCTTGGGTTCTTGATTCTTCAGGATAATAACATCTTCCTACCTAGTGTCATCCATGGGTTGTTTGGTGGTTTCTTCTTCTTCCTCTTCCTAGATGAATATTGAATATCTCTGCCTATCTAGAACTTTTCCTACTCTTAGTTGAATTTCTTATAATGGAACGTGAGTAATAACATATGTTGGGAAGGCCTGCATCTCAACATTGTTAAGAGGTTGAGGGGGCTTATTATTGGTGATCGACACTGGCTATGCCAGTAATAGTGGCGATCTTGGGGAGCTTTCATTTTGATATTGTAGTGTTTTTTGTTGTGGAATATGAGGTAAAAGTGGTGGAACAAAACCTGGAAAAAGTTGCAGAGTGCTCACTGGGAACTGAGGATAAGGATGGTTGGACATAGAGATAGGTGGATCTTGATGGTTTCCTTGGTTGTGTCCTCCCCTCCATCCTTGAATCCAAGTATGTTGGTACTGAGTAGACCAATTTTTCCAACCTGTTGAGTTCCACTGTTGTTGTTGATAATAGGGTGGAACTTGAGACTGTAGATCTGGGTATGTGGGTTGATTCCTAGGCTTCCATGGCCTCCTAGGTGCATAATAAGACTCCCCAAGATCTCCACTCCTATAGATGGATAATAAACCGGGAAATGATGGACATTTTTTAGTCACATGGTCTTATGTACATAAGCCACAAACTAAAATGTTATCTAATGGGCATTCTCTTGAGGAATTCTTCCTCCTTCATCTTGGGCAATATATGCTCATTGTTGTGTTTTCCTCCTCCTGTTTCTTTTTGAGTTTAAGGGCATCCAATTGGGAACCTATTGTGCTTAAGATGTTAGTATTAAAGTTTTCTAAAAGTTTCCCTATCTCTGCTCTTGTAATACCACCTGAACTAACTTGTTTTAAGCTTCTATTGTAAGGGTCCCGAACATTCTTTCCCATTTTTGCTCTACTCCTTGAGTAATTTTTACACATTTCACATATTTCAAAAAAAGGTTTATGAGAGATGTCACCTGATGCCATCAAGTTAAGCATCTCTAAATATTCTTCTGAAATTCCCTTAAGGAAAAGAGCCCTAATTGCATCCTCTGGGAGGTCATGGTATTTTGACTTCAGGGAAATATAACCAAATGTTTCCATATAATCTTCGAGGGTCTCGTATTCTAATTGTTGGATTTTAAAAATGTCATTACAAGACTCTTTGGTCTTGCATCAGTCTTGGTACTTCTTGAGAAATATGTCTTTCATGGCTTCCCAAGACCTAATACTGGATTCTCCCAACCCCATGAACCATCTTAGTGCAGAGTCTTTGAGGGTGGCAGGAAAGAGTTTTAATTTATGGGCATCTTGTATGTAGTTGTAACTCTTACACAAGATGTCAAATTAAAATAGGAAGGTCTCTATATCTTCACAGTTTTTACCGTAAAAGGTAGGTAGTGCTGAGAGAGGAATATTCTTCATGTTGACATTCAGAGTGGTATCTAAAATCGAAAACCCGAAGGTAGTTTCAGTTTGGTTTCCAGTTTCTTCTTCCTCTCTGTGTCTTACATTGTTATGGTCTTCCTAATAATTCATATTGTCTTGATTTCTGAAAAGAGAGTACCTAGGTGGTTTTATCTTTGAGGAAAACAAGGTTTCCCTTTGATGGAAAGGTCTTCCTATGGATTGGATTTTTGGGACTCTACTCGATCTGGTTGAGACTATTGGTGGAAAAGATTCTATGTCAATTTGAGAAATAATCAAATTGGTTGAAATACCAAACAAAATATTCACATGTTCAGGGTCTATGATGTCTTTAAAATTAGGGTCCCCTAGTGTTGGTGTAAAAGAAAAGGTTGTATTGTTTGGTTCTGTGGAAGACTCGAGTGGTCGTGAATCCTATCCTAATATCATTGATGCTTCAATTTATTGTTCTATAGTGCTCCCTGTATTAGTCCCTTCATAGACTATTTTATCTCTTTGAGTTGAGCTAGCTTTTGTTTTTCGATATCGGTCTGCGAATTTTATAAGCGGAACATTCCTTCCCCCAAAGAGATCATAAGGAGCCTTGGTTGAAAGGTCTGATTTTGATTTAATGTATCTACCTTGTGGGTCTCTAGGCATATTCATGAAATAAATAAAAAACAAAAAGAAAAAGCTACCATCTGGTTCCTAGGTCTATTCATGAAAAATAAAAACAAAAAGAAAAACTACCATTGGGTTTGGGGGAACCTGCTATAGCAGATGCACAGGTTCTTACCTCTCATCGTAAAGGTCTAGAAATGTTCTAATTCTTAATTACTTCTTACCTTGAGAAAACTCTCCGACAACAACGCCAAAAATGATGGGTGTTCTATATGCACTAAAAACAAAGTAAAAACCCTCAATTAAATTGTTAACTCGGGGTAAGTAAACTTAGAGTTGTAGCAAAATATATGCCAAAGGTAGAAGGCTGGTAGGATTATAATCTAACTAATGAAGGTATCTATCTAAGGCTAATCTATTCAAGAAAAACTATCTAATGAACAAACCCTACTAAGAAAATTGAAACTAAGTAACCTAAGTAATTTTGGGCCAAGGGTCGATGGATAGTTCCTAAGAAAGCAAGTAAAACCCTATGTAAAGAAAACTAGTTCAACAATAAACAAAGGCAAACTACTAAGCATAATAATCTAATGACAAAATAAAACTTCTTTAACATGCCAACCTACATTCAATGAGCAACCACCCTATGAAAGAAAATAAATAAACAAGTAAGCAAAGACACCTATCTAACCTACTAAAGAAAAATACAAGTAAGCAAAGGCACCTAACTAACCTACAAAAGAAAAATACAAGTAAACAAAGGAAACTGACTACTGCAAGTAATCAAAGTGAAACTTCTCATTGAACAACTATCTAGCCTAAGAGGCAAGTGGACTAAATTCTTAATGCAAAACTATTTATAATGCATGAAAGGAAATCTAAGAGGCAACTGGACTAAATCCTCAATGCAAAACTATTTCTAATGCATGAAAGGAAATCTATTTTATTGAAAGCAAGAAGAACTACCAACTAATGCTTAATCTATAATAAGCAAACTACTATCTAATCTATCAAAGCAAAGTCTATGTATCCTACAACAACAATAAAACTATTTCCTAAGCTATGAAAGAAAGAAACTATATCTATGAAAGTAGGAAAACTATTCTTTAACCTATGACAATTCAAATATAATGCTGGTGGTTGTGTGAATGTATTCGGTGTCGGATAATATCTCGATGGCACTTGACAACAAAGGATAGTTCCAATGGTATAAGCTCAATACTAATCTCAATGGAAAAATTAAAGGTATGGATTAAATGATCCAATGAGAATTTAGCCATGACAAAGATAATGTTAAATACCCTACATATTCATGTATAAACCATCAACCACATAACAAGATCATCATTATACTTCTACTCTAACCATTCAAACTGCAATAAGGAAATAGTTGAAAACATAAATTAAACTATGATATTAAAAAGTAAATTAACAATTTACAACTAATTAAATGGGATCTATATAAAACTAAAGTAAACAAGATATAATCAAAATCTTGAATTAACTCTATCCATCCATCAATCCTTGTCAAAGAAAACCCAAATCAAACTCTGTTCTATTCTAATTAAACTCTGTTTTAAGCTAGACTATAAAGCCATAAATCAAAGCATAATCTAACATCTAAATCCACAAGGGGTTAGTATAGAGACTTGTGAGTTTGTGACTAGTCTACAATATTAGTGCATGCTAATATATATCATCATCTAACCTGCAAAAGAGATTCAAAACAACTAAGCTACAACAAACTAGTTAGCACAATAAAAACATGCATGTACAGAAAATAAAGAGAGCATTTAAATTAATAAATTTATAAATAAACATGAAGACAGTTACCAGACTGTTGGTGGGCCCCCCAGCAAGTCGTGGTCACTCCCTAAAAGCACACCATGAGCTTAACAAGATGAATTCACTATTAAAACTTGAAAACACAGTTCTAGCATAATTCTAGCAATGTAAAAACTCAAAAATAGAGAAAAACGAGTTTGTCTCCAATACACTAGTTCTTCTACTTGGTTATGCTACTTAACAATCATATGACCATCCTAGTGATATTTATAAGATTACATACCAAGTGGTCGAGCATAGGAGGGTCGAACCACTTCTAAATTCAAAAAATTACAATAAATGATGCCCTAACTGATAAAACAGATCGAGCCAATAATCACCCTCTTTGGACAACTGAAACTGAGTTGTCTAGAGATCAGTAGCTGGAGGGGCAAAGGATAAACAAAACCCACATGCTCGATTTTCCCGTCATTGGCTTCAAATACCTTAACTGCCAAGTCACCCTGTGTTTTTGTGCAATATGTAGTGTTGGACATAGTGCCAGATCAAGTGACGGAACAAGTGTCGGATCAAGTGCTGGATCAAGTGACGGAACTAGAAACGTAGTCCGTTTTTTCCCTGTAACACCAAAAAAAACGTGAATTAGCTCTTAGAAATCGTAAACCATGATGAATTATACTCGATACAATCATTAAACATGAATTATACATACCTTATGTCGATCATACCATTTTATCATGAAATTCTCCAAAAAGCTCCTTTAAAAGATGAAAAACGCATATGTACATGTTGCAAAAGTGTATAATATTCGTCATAAAAATGATCATATCTCGGGCCCAGCATTCATCTTGCGACCCCATGACCATCATAAAAAAATGCCCGCCTCACCAACTCATGTGGATATATGGCCCATAAAAGTCCATTGTTGAACCAAAATCTATGATACCACCTTGTAACATCCCCAACTTTGCCCCGGACCACGTCACACCAAAATTTTGAAACTCTGATACCACTTTGTAACATATCCAGACTCCTAGATGAGTCTCGTTACCACATTGTAAAGTCTCAACTAATGCAACTTGATAAATAAATATTTGATATCAATTATTTCTTCTTCGGAAGAAACTCATTGAAACCAACGGTGTGCACAAATAGCCTTGTGCTACGTACAACTACATTTTCCTAGTGTGCACAATCGGTCTCATACCTTGCACAACAACTATGTATTAGCATTTTTGTGCACTCAATTTTAATTGTGTCATCTGCGTCCACTGACTCTCAGCGTGCATGAAATTTATAGCTTCGGTCTAGAACCCATATGATTACTATTGAAGTCACTTAACAGATAGTGAAAATAACAACAGAATGAACTCATAATATGAATACGTGTGCAACAATTCCTATGTCATGTGCGGGGTCTATCCAATTCATTCCCATGGACTAATACCACTTTTCTCTCATGATAATTCAATCCTTACCTCATAATTCCATGACCATTACCACAAAATTATCTAATAGGAAACACTTAACAACTACCATGCTCTGCATCTTTGACAGTTATGTAGAACTAACAATACATGCACAACTAGCATAACTATGTACCAATTCCATAAACAAAAATAGCATAAGTATTCACATGTTAACAATATATAAAAACATATAAATCTTCATGGCCCATGACCTGCATAAGCAACAAACATGCAGTTCTACACCATTTATAATCCGCG
Organism: Picea engelmannii; assembly: GCA_009831015.1. Taxonomy (NCBI): domain Eukaryota; kingdom Viridiplantae; phylum Streptophyta; class Pinopsida; order Pinales; family Pinaceae; genus Picea; species Picea engelmannii. The sequence goes on along the minus strand of ML786908.1, from coordinate 767,029 downwards.
CACAAATATATATATATATATATATATATATATATATATATATATATATATATATATATATATACAACTGCAACACATAATATATTTAACATGTATATGCTCATTACTCAGAGAATAATACACATAAGAATATACTTATCTTCTTTTGTAATTCACCAACTACTCTCAAACCTCAAAAATTACTCCCATCCATAGAATCTATTGCTTATAAACTCAACAACATGTCACCCCTGATATGGGGCTAAGACTCCACCTGAGAAAGGGATACGTAATCGAATATAAGGTTTTTCAATGGTCAAAACACTCAGACAAGGGTGCCAACCCTGGCATATAGACTACAGTCCCTCATTCCCCACATGTTTGTCCCACCCTAGGAAGTGTTCCCCTTCTCTGCTCAACAATCCTTTGACTTCCCCACTTCCCTTCTAGGGCTTCAACAACACGTTAGACAGGAAGTATCAGAGCAATGTAGTTGCAACTGAGCACCTTAGAAAATAAGTTCCCAACAGTTCTCTCACCTAGAGAGAATGCTCGCGGGCCTGAAAAACCTGCTTCTTCAACAAACATTATCCTAACAACCGACTTATTCAATAAACACAGGCCTAAAAATTTCTTCTTTCATAGCACACAAACCTTTCCCAACATAGGGTTATGTGATGGAAACAAGTTAAAACAAGATACAGATTGTTGGATGTATGGGTTGACTCGGGTTCTACCTTATTTATCCAACAAAACCCTAGAAACCATTGGCCCCTCTTGTAAACCAGAAGGAAACACTGTGGGAATGTTAGTCAAATTTACTCTTCTACTTCAACATTCATCATATTTACCATACCATTGTTTAGATCTACCATTCATTTAACTTTAACCATTCATTCTGCATAAAACATCATGCTATTCTATTGCGCGTTGTAAATAAACTTCAACAAATGCATATCTTAATTCATTGATTCTACATAATAAGTAAATCAAAGCATAAGATACAACATTCCATACATTAACACATGTTTTACCATGGTTCACCCCCCTTGGATATGTCCACAAAGATATTCGGCTTCTTATTATTCTTCATCAAAATATGGCGTTGCGCATGTTACATCATAGTTTTATTAATGGTGAGGTTGACCATCATTGCACAAAGCTCCACAACTTGTGACCTGACCCTGTATTACAATCCATAGGTCTCCAAAAATGACATCATCTAAGATCTGTAGCTCCAACCAAAAACTATTACCGCGACTCAGACTCAAAAGGGTTCTCAAAGATAGGATTCACACACAAAACAATATCTCCCCTACCTGCCTCATACATCCTCTATTTATATTACAAAAATGGGTAAACCACCTTACATCATACTTGAAAATCCTAATTCTAAGTGGACTCAAATTGTCCACTTTCTAACTCCCTTCGTATGCTAATCCACAATTTTGTCATGCTTCTTTTCCTTTATTCCTGCCACACACTGCTTCCTTGGTCCATTCTTCCTCGTTTGTTTCACTGTCTCTCAAACCTTACCCCAAAATTTATTTCTCCAACATGCTACCAACACTTACCTATCACTCATCTCGAGCCACTCGGGTAGTGTTTGCTTCCTTGACAGACTCTTATAACTTGTGGAATCATCTTGAGATGTCTTCAGCGCAAGTTTTCACTCACGTTCTCTTCTCTGCAAAAGACTCCACAATATGAATAGTGATATGTTCATTCATCATCTCTTCAAACTTTGACTTAAAATTTTCTATCCAGTCCTTGGCTGTATCCATTTCTATCAAAATATTCTCTGCATCTTCATGTAATGGCTCCCGCTGAGCCTACCTAATCTGCTTGTTTGTCTACACAAATTTTAACTATTCTTGTAAGTTCTTGATATCTTTTGTGCTCCTTAGCCTCTCCTAAATTTTCGTCTATTTTTTCTTCTACTTCAACTCCTGCACGGTTGTATTGATGCTTTCTTCCTTTTGTTCTAGGGCCTGCAACTTTTCATCCTCTTGGAGACTTGTGCAAATTTGTGCACTTTTCTCATATAACTCTACAATGTCTTGAATATCTTGCACCATGATATCCATGTGCTCTGAAACCTACTACTCTCTCTGTTAGCTCAAATCTGGTGGTGTTCTTGGATTCAATTTTTTCATCAATTGGGTTATATGGCTCTTGTAGTTTTCCATCGCCTGCGCGATATTCCCAAATTTTTCATCTGTCTCTAGTTTCTCCCCTTCTTGTGCGTTGTTTGTTATTAACTTTGATGCACTCTTCCATCTGATCAATGCATTTATTTTCCTATTCCTAATCAACCTGTATTTCCTTGAGATTTATCTTCAATGTGTCTTTGATATCCTTAGTCATTTCTAACTTCGTCACATCTATGCGTTCTCTAGATTGGATTTCATGTGCGACGTTAACCTGCACTTTGTACAATTATTTCATGGGGATCTTTCCCAAATCCAATTCCAAGTGATCAATATCCTTTAGATGTTTCTATGTTGTCTCCTCTTCTAACTGTGACATATCCTAAGTGATAGGAAAAATCTCACTCCCTCACACTATGATCTGTATTTTTTCCTGTACTGGGACTACCTTCTCCTGAGCAGTCTGTTGTGTCTGCACATTTTATTTATGATGTACTTCTCTTAGTTGTAATTGCGTCGACATTTCCTTCATTTCTGATAATCTATTTATGATTTCCTCTCTTTTCTTCTCTGCATCATCCCATGACTCTACTACGCGGTCTTGTAATTTCTCTACCACCATCTCGAAATCGTCTTTTGTAATAGTGAATTCTAGGAAATTTTTGTGCACCTTCATATTTTTCCTCTATCACCTTATTTGCAGCACAATTCTCTTCTATGGCAGAGTCTCCATCTACATTGAAATTGTAGTTATCTCTATATATCGGATGTCTCCTCCTCCTTATTCATCCTGCATGGGTGTAATTGTTTCTTTCTGTGTGCTCCTATTAGTTTACTTCTTAGGATAAGCTCTTGTATTGATGGATCTAACGTAATATTTATCCTGTGTAGATCGATTTGGAATGTTTTTATGTTTTCTTGGTTTTCTTACTATCACACTTCCTTCACTCTCCTTTGTGTGCTCTGCAACTTTCCTGGTGTTTGAAGTTGGACTGCTAGTTTTCTGTGATGTCCCAACTTCTACTAAATGTTTCCTATTATGGTCCTTCTATGATGTCACTAGTACTTTCCACTCATCTGGCCAGTCTTTCATGGCCCATTAAATCTCCTCTCTAGTGGCATAGTGCCTCATCTACAACCAGTTTTTCTTCGAGACTCTTTTTTCCTGTATCCATACATTGTGTTGTGATACCTGAAAATTTGCTATGTCCTTGTGTTCCTCCATCACTTATGGTGGGATTCTCGATGTCTCTACTACCTTATTCTTTATTTCCTTCAAATACATTGAAAATATGCTTGATTTGGCCTTCCTGTCATTTGTAGTTGAAGTGTGCCACAATGTTGTATATTATGTTGCGCGACACTTCCCTATCCTTTGACAAAATGTTTTGTATTTGGGGTGTCTCCATCCTACCAATTCTATACGTATGAACAACCACGACTAATGAAACTCGATTCCTAAGTCCTAGGCATATTTTCCATCGTCCAGAAACAAGTTTAATAGGTATGGACTCTAGCTTACTAGAGTCCCCTTTGCACACTGCGCGACTACTGCTTTCACCCCTGCTGGTGCCTCTTCCTTGTGAAACATCCTTAATAAATTACATGCCATTAGATTGGTTTCTATCATTTTCACATGTTCAATAATCCTATTAATTTCATAATTCTTCTTCATTTCTTCTAGCATGGTCTTCACCTTGGTTTTATCATCTAGGTATTGCTCAGGTTTTCCCCATAAGTTGGGAGACTTGTTATCTATGCAATTAAATCAGCATTAATCGATATTGGCTTGTCCATACATATAATTCCCCCATGTACTAATGTTAATAACTTATTGAAGTAGTTATTCACATCCTTGTTGCGTCTGAAGTGAGGGATCTCCAATAAATTCATTATCCCTTTGTTGTATAACCTGTTATCCACTACTTTGGTTCCAATATGGGTACTCCTATCGCATTGAACCATTTTCTTTCCATGTATACATGTGACTCAAATTCCAAAAAAATATCTATTTCTGTTACATAATGATCTGCATACCTCAATTTTCAATGCATCCTCGAATGTTGGGAAGAATCATCACTCCTTCTGGTACGCGTGGTAGTATTATCATGAATTTGGATTGTTTTTCTGACGACCTCTACACATATATTTTTTCCTTCCTCTTCTTTGTCGCAGTTGATGGGCCTACTTCTTGATGTGATTCTTCTTCTTCCTCTGCATCTATGTCTGTTTCTCCTGTAACATATTATACATGTACTTTTTCCTCTGTTTGTGGCACTACCTCTATGACCAGTTTCTGTAATCCTTTGTTCTCTGCCCTAGGCTCGTTAGACTATGTTTTTTCCTCATCCTCCCCATTTTTTTGTTGCATCACTCCGAGACCTAGCTACTGCGTAGTGAGGTTATTCTCTTCCATCCTTCCATCCATCTGCTCTAGATATTATTCTTTGACTAGTGTTGGGCTAATTGGTTTCGATGATGGAATCACATCCACGCCCATGAATCCTGCATCTACACTATGGTTTTATACTTTTGGTTTTGGTTCTTGCAGTGATTTGGTTTTGTTGTGGGTTCTCCTCGACATATGATGTTGATCTAGTTTTGTTGTGGGTTCTCATTGACATTTGACTGGGTTCTCCTTCCTTGGGTGGTGTCATATTGCAATTGCTTGACTCTAGTGCTTTGAATCGATACTAAAAACTTTGTGGACACCTGGTCGCTCTGTGTGCTCGCTCATCTCTCTATCTTTATCTCTTCATCTGCTTTAAGTAACAATGAATCTTACTTTGCAATTTTCCTTCTTTTATAAGGCCTGTCATTAATTCTCTATCGTATCCCATTTTTCTGTATCCTACTTTTACCACCTTTTTCTTTTTTCGATCATTCTCTTGTCTTGGAGCGTTGTGTTTACTTTCCTGTTGTGCAATGTCTGTTGCGCACCAATTTACTGTTTGTTTCACACTGTATATTCCAACTTTCTATCTACCACTTAGTCCTCCAACTATTTTTTTTTTACTTTTTCTTATTTTTCTACTTTTTTCTTCCTTTTTCTTCTTTTAAATCCTACTATATAAATTATGTACAGGTCTACTTCTTTCACTACATATATAAAGGGTTAGTAGGTTGAATGTCCCTATACATTTGCATTCGACTACCATTCACCATTCCTTGGCATTCCTTAGATTTTAAATCATTCAGTTGCGCAACACCTCCATATGTGAAAGACTTTATCTCATATGGCCCTAGCTAATGCATCCTAAACTTGTGTGGGTTCTACAAGTATTTACTGTCATAGAGGAGAACACAATCTCCTTCCTTGAAATTATTCTTCTTAATATGTTTTTCATGTCAAGCTTTATCATTTTCTTTTTATACCTCCAGATGGAAACCAGCTATAATTTTGTCTTCTTCTAATTCCATGATGTGTGCTAATCTTTCCTGTGTTGCGCCTCTTTTTGTCATGTCTATAATAGATGCCATGCATAGACTTGGTATCCAATAATCCAAGGGAACTACTACTTCCTATCCATAAACCAAACTGAAGGGTTTCTTCCCTATTAGTTTCTTTCTGTAAGCCCATAATATTGTTGGTACCTTCAAATCCTAGTCATCCTTTTTTACATTACAATTCTTTGTCAAGGCATTCTCCAAAATATTGTTAAACACTTTCATTGTTCCATTATCCTGAGGATGGTATGGAGTGAATTTTTGATGATGTATCTAAAATTCTTCCATCATTTCCATGATTTTTCTTTTGTTAAAGTGATTCCCCTGATCACTCACCAATACTCTAGGGCATCTGAATCTTGTAACTACCTGCTCAAACAAGAAGCATGCTACATTTTTGATGTTGCAATCCTTCACTGTTGTTGCCTCAACCCATCTGGTTAAGTATTGTGTCACTGTAATAATATATTTGGCCCCATATCTTCTTGGCCATGGATTAATTCAACCTACAAAGTCTATTACCCACTTATCAAACACTTGCAAATTTACTTGAGGTCTCAATGGAATCTCATCCCTCCTGGATGGCTTTCCAACTCTCTGACAGAAATCACAATTTGGACAATATTCCTTTGCATCCTTGTGAAATTTTGGCCACCATAATCTTGCGTGTTATACCTTCTACGTAGTGGACTTCCTTGCATAGTTTCCTCCAACAATCCCCTCATGTGATTATGCTAAAATGATAGGCATTTCATGTTCCATCACACATGTCCTCAAAATTTTGTCTGCACCAAGTTTGTATAGATGTCTTGCAATCAATTGATAGTTTGCATCTCTAACTACCAAGTTCTTCTTCTGCACAGTATTAAATTCCTTTGGTGCAAATCATGTACTCAAAAACTCATTAACATCAACAAAATACTCATCAACTATCTATACTGAAAACAATTGTGCATCTGGGAATTTGTCTTCCAAGTTACTGGGTTCTTCTCCATTATTTATCTTGGAAAAATGATCTAGCTCTAAATTTAATATTCCAGGATTCGCCATAACTTTAAAGTCAAACTCCTGAAACAAAAGTATCCATTTGCATATTCTTCCCCCTAACACTGACATGTTGACCAAATATCTAAGAGAAGAATGATCTATACAAGTCTTGAAATGTTTCCCTAAAAATAATATCTGAATTTCTGCAAAGCATATACCATGGCCAATCCTTCCATTTTGGTAGTATTATAGTTTTGTTCAGAATCTAACAACTTCCTTCTTGTAAATTCTATAGGGTTATCTATATCACCTACTCCGAGTTGTGTCAATACTTCTAATACTATTGCAGATGCATCCACATGCACATGAAATTCCTTTTTCCAATATGGAAATACAAAAATTGGCGCAGTTACCATCTTATCCTTTAGAATATCCAATCTCTGCTGACATTCATTATTCCAAAATATTTGATGTCCTTTTTCAAAAGTTTCTCCATTGACGCAGTAATATTTGCATATCCCCTTATAAAATTCCTGTAATACCCTGTATGACCAAGTGTAGTCTTCAACTGGTGCATTGAATTAGGTGGTGGTAAGTTTACTATGACAACAATTTTAGCAGGATCAACCAAAAAACCCTATTTACACACCACATGTCCTAAAAAAATACCAAAAGGTGCACTGGAAATGAATTTCTTAATATTCAATTAAATATGACACTATCTACATCTGTCTAACATCAATATTAACACTTCAACATGATCCTTCAATAAACTAAACATTGTCCAACCATCCAAGTAAACTTCTAAAAACTTATGAGTCCTTAAAGGTAGCCACTACTACCCTTGAAAAAATTCCAGGTGCATTCTTCAACCCAAATGGCATCACTGTATACTGATTTGATCCCCAGTCTATAGAAAATGTTGTATTATTTCTATCTTCTGGTGCTATATTGATCTGATGATATCCTAAAAATCCATTTGTAAATGAATAAGCTTCTTCACCTCCTACATTCTCCAATAATTCATCTGTAAATGGGGTAGGAAAAGGATCATTTAAGAAATCATCATTCAATTTTATCATATCTACACAGATCATGATTCCCCCTTGTTTCCTTTCCTACACCACCATAGGACTGATCCATTCTGATTCTTCCACAGGTTCTATGACACCAACTTCTAACATCTTGTCAATTTGTTCCTTCACCTTCTGCTTATACATTGCATTTAACATGTAAGGTATTTGTCTTATAGGTCTCGCATATGGTTTTAAATGGATCTTAATATCTTCAAGTTCTCCTGCTAATCCCTTCATATATGAAAATGTCATTGGAAACAAGTCACTGCATTCACAAAATAACTCTGTAATTCTTTCTATTGTATGGTTATCCCAATAATCTCCAATGCTTGCAATATTTCGTTTTTTTGTTGTTCCAATATTTACCATATTTATATTCAATGGTGCAGCAAAATCCTCTGAATCTAGCTTTGGACCTTCTACTTCCCTCTCTCCTTCAACTTCTGAGATATGGATATTGCACGGATTTTATTTTACTGTGTCGTTTTCTTCTTCGACATGATAACATTATAGAAGCTCTCAAACTATATATCTAGGATGATATGTTGTGAAAATTTCCACTTCAGGTTCTACAAAAATCCTGTCTCTTACTACCTTTAGTGTTTTATCTATCTCTATACTTCCATGCTCAAAGGAAAATGTAATCACATAGTTCTGTTATATCTCTTCCCAATGTGCAATTTCCCTACGCTGTGCTTTTTTTGTGTAACAGTTCTTTGGAATTCCTTCTGATGTGTGAATAAAATGATGCGACCATTCTTATGGTGGTACCAATTTCCATTGAATAATACATCTTTCTACATGTTCTCTAGGTTGTCCAATTACATTATATTTTTCCAAATATTGGTTCTCTTGTTCTACACCAAATCTAATGTGTAGTAATCTCTTACATTGATACCCATTGTTTATTTTCCCTTTATGTGTACCCCACCAACGGGAATGTGTTGATTTCAAGGAAATATCTAATACTAACAATCTTTGATTTTCTAGTACTTCTAATTCAAACTTCATTAGAAATTCTTCTAATTCATTCAGACCATAAAAAGTAGGAGGTTCCCTTACCTCTGAACCAATCCATCTTAGCACGCATGTGATTATGACACATCTTCGGGTAGATAATTCATGTAATCGATGTTTTCAGTTCTCCAGTCCTTTATCAGAGTCTGAAGTACAAGAGATAATACTCCTCCAAATCAACATTCCATCTCCAGTTAGGTTGATGTAATATTCTTCGCGCATGGTAGTTCTATACAATTGATTGACATCTTCTATAATAAAAAAAATTGTCGTAGGTTCCACATACCTTCCTCCTTCTGAGGGATCCAATGACACAATCACACTATACTCCCTTGATTCCAAGATCATCTTCATGGTTTTCAAGTTAACAATAGTATGGTTATAAAAATCCCAATCCATACCCAACACTGCTGGATATGGTGAAGTATTATCTACTATTCCAATGACTTCAAAGTATTCCATGGTGCGCACACCATCTAGATATACTGGTATCCCCTTCAATATACCAATTGGCACCACTGTATGCTTATTTGATAACTTCAACTAGATAGGTGAATACCCCAATGTAGGCTCCCCCATATCTTCTCATGTCTTCTTTGGCAGAACATTGACTTCAGAACCTAGGTCTAATATAATATCCCCCATATTGAAATCTCCAATGTTAGTAATCAACTTGGCTTGCCTATTTGTTCTTCTCTTCTTATGGACCTGATTCACTGTCTGTCCCCCTTATTCCCTACAATTACAATTTTATAATAGATTTTGTAGCACTTTCAAAGATAAATTATCATTCAATAGCTTTGGACAAGATACCAAAAAATTTCTTAAATTACTGACCTTTTCTACAGACTGCTCTTTGCTAGTATGGTCAAATAAGGGAGGCATGCCATACACTAGCACATCATCTATTGTATTTGTTCCTAATGTAGATGCAGTATTCTCCTTCAAAATCTCATGTATAGCCTCTTTGAATGTCTCTTTCTCTTTGAGCATGTCAAACTTTTGTTTAGGTGTTGTATTCTTCTTGACCCAATGGTACTGATTCTGATCCTTCTTTGCTGCATATTCTCCTGTCTTGGCTCCACCTCTAGTAACTATGTTGATATTCTTCCCATCCTCTTCTCTATTTTCTACAACAATACATTTGACATTATGATTATTATGGTTTCTCTTGTCCTGTATATTTTTCAATAGTGTCGGATAGTATTATGTCTCATGGTCTACTGCGCGGAAATACATACATGTCACAAGTGGTTGTGGACAATTTATTGCATAGTGTCCATGTTTCTGATAGTTGTGAAAAAATATAGGGCCTATCCCTCCTCCAAAGCCTCCTTTGTTACCTCGATTATCTCTATGTAGTGTATTATACTGAGGTCCTTGATTGTATTGTGACTGTGCATTATTGTACTATGGTGGCGCTGCACATTGTTGTGTGTTGTTATACTGCAGTGGTGCTCCAAAATTTTGTGCGTTATTATCCTACAACTGTTCTTGAAAATTCTACATGGTATTATACTATGGTTGTTGCACAGGTTGTGCTATCATTAATTCATCCTCCACCCTATATGAATATGATGTCCTCTCCTTCATTATCTCCATGGTTATGCAGTCCATGTATTCATGTCCAATTGACTTGCAAAAGTTACAAAATGTATTCTTTGGTATTGTATGATACTTCTGCATCATGGGACAATGATAGGGATCATGCCCATGTGTTATGAGTATCTCACACCATGGTCCTCCTAAATATAAATAATTTGGCATACCTACTCCTATATAATGCACAAATAATGGACACTCATTTTTATGATGACCTTCGATCTTGCATAATGTACACCAAGAATCTTCTCTTTTCTCATTACCTTTATTTTGATTCAATTGAAATGTAATTTTCTTCAAATTTGATTTCATCGCTTCTAACACTAGATCTGTATGCTTATATTGATTGTCTTCTAACTGCAATGCTTCCTGCAGAGCCTCAGCCTAACTCTGGAATTTTTGTTGCCTCAAAGGATACTTCAAGTGTGGTAATAAAGAATTGACAAAAAAATGTTTATGTTGCACATCAATAATAGGGAACTTCAACTTAACGTTTATACCTTTGAACTTTTGGTCAACCTCCCAAACTTATTCTCTTAGTTTCTTCTTAATATCTATCATTTCATTCATGAATTGATCCTATGAACTTGGTTTTTAAAATTCATTTATTAATTTCCTCTTCACCTCTGCAACAATTGTAGGTGCTCTCGTTGGATTATTTATTGCGAGACCCATATACCAATCCAATTTGTAGTCTTTGAATGTGATTTCCAACTACGCAACCTTTGTATCTTCATCTATAATCTGCTTAACTTCCCAAATATTTTTAGAGATAAACAAATTCTTTTCTAGGTCCTTTGACCCTTCTCCTAAGAACTATGGTAACCTAATATTTGGATCTACTCCTTCCATTGTGAAGTTTGTTTTACTACCACCTCTATGCGGTGTAGATACTTGAATGCTACTTGTTGAAATTATACTTCTACTTGAATTGATATTGGACCCACATCCTGTAAAATTCCTCTTACCAATAATCACTTGCTTGTTAACCGATTTTTCTTCTTCAAATGTATTAGTTGCACATGGGGTTATGGGTTCCACACTAATTTGGATATGGAATGGAGATCCTTCTTCTGCGGCGGACCACTAACCTTTGGTTTTCCTCTCATATGTGGTGCACAGGATTTCTTGAATCTTCCCTGTCACACGAAGATCCTCTACCTATTCCTCATCACTGTCCAAGCCCTCTCGCTCGGCTACAACACTCTTCTTACTATTGATCTTATACTGGCAGGGTCTTCCACTCTATACCACTCCTTCTTTCCTTATTATTTCCCTGATATATTCCTCATCCATCATTATGGGGTCTATTGCTTCCTTCTTTTGACCTCCATCTGCAGTCCTCTTCATATCTCACATCTTCCTTAGTGCTTCCCCCAACTCCCCCATGCACACAGAGTGATTTAGTTGTCTGATTCCATGGTCATAACACATTTATCATGTAGTAAGATCTTAATCGACATGTAAATACACCTAATGTACCTCCATCTTGGTCCCTTCAAGAATTCCTACTCTGCAACAGTATATGACTTCATTGTGTCGATTGAAAATTTAGTAATAAACCCTCCAGTAATGTTTTCTAACCGAAACTCCACTACACATGTGAATTTTTTATTAACCCTTTCTGATCACGCAATGTTCTCATCATTCCATTCTGCTAGCCTTATCCGATTATTTAGATGAGTATAATTCAACCTGAATAACCACTCTTGTAATAACTATGGAAAATAATAGAAATATGCCTCATGAAAATTAGTAAACACATACCTCTAGACACACTGATGTGGTTTATATCTGGAGATTCTATTATCTTTCTGCACAAAATCGAGTTGATTTGTCTCCAATCATGTTTCAATCTCTTTCTTTGTAGGGTTCCATGGCCTGAACATCCATTTATACCACTGCATTTTCTTCACTGAACTTCTCATCAGATCCCTTCTAGGTTGTTCTTCTAAGTTCCAGCCATCAACAGAACCATTTTTTGGATGTATGGGCTGACTTGAGTTCTACCTTAGTTCTCCAACAAAACCCTAGAAACCATCGACCCCTCGAGGAAACTAGAAGGCAACACCATGCACAACACAGTCTCACCCGAGATGGCTTATGGGTGATTTCATGACCCCAAGTGTCTATAATCATGGAAGGAATGATACTCATGGGAATTTTAGACACATTTAATGTTCTACTTAAACATTCATCAGATTTACCATACCATTGTTCATATCTACCCTTCATTTAACTTTAACCATTGATTCTGCATAAACATTCACACTATTCTATTGTGCACTATATATAAAATTCAATAGATGCATATATTCATTCATTCATTCAATATAATAAGTAAATAAAAGCATAAGAGACAACATTCCTACATTAACACATGTTTTACCATGGTTCACCCCCCTGGGCTATGTCCACAAAGATTTTCTTATTCTTCATCAAAATATGGAATTGCGTGCATTACATCATAGGTTTATTAATGATGAGGCTAACCATTTTCACACAAAGCTCCATAGCTTGCAATATGACCCTCTATAATACTCCATAAGCCTCCAAAACTGACATCATTTGAGCTTTGCATCTCCAACAAAAAACTATTACCGCAACTCATAATCAAAAGGGTTATCAAATATAAGATTCACACACACAAAAAGATATCCCCTACTTGCCTCATACATCATGTATTTATATTAAAAAAATGGGTAAAAACCCTTACAACATACCTCGAAACCCAAATTCTAAGTGGACTCAACTTATTCAGTTTCTATCTTCCTTCACGCACTAATCCACAATTCTGGCACGTTGTTTTTCCTTTATTCCCTCTGCACACTGCATCCTTGCCCCATTTTGCCTCTTTTGTTGCGCTATATCTCAAACATTACCAAAAAAATTCTTTCCCCAACACATATTCTTATAAAAGGGAAGTTGGTTTCCATGATGAAGGAAAAATGATTGAATTCCCCCCAAAGGAATGAGTCCCCCCCCAAAAAAATAAAATAAACTAAGTCCCAACAATATATTTGCATGATTATAACTCAACACTTGTCACCTTAAGATCTTGGTTAGCTACACTTGGTGGCCCATTTCCATTCTTTAGGAACTTAGGATAAAAAATAATCCCATAATTAGACTTTTTAAATATTATTAAAATATTCCCTTTAAGCTTCACACCTCTTTCCCATTCTAATGGAGTTTTAGCCCCCTGTCTCTTTTCGTCTGATTAGACTGCACGTAGTGATATAATTTTATTAATATCTGAGTGCATTTACATTTTACAAAACAAATAGGCACATTGGAATTTGTCGCAATCTAGGCTCCCCACCCTAATAATCACACATGCACTCTGGCCTCAATATACATATATACAAAGGTTCTCCGACCCCAAAAATATCTCATCTTCAAAAACAATCTGACGTGCACTTTGAAGCGACCCTTGCACACTTAACCAAGTGTGCACAAAGCTATGAAATGGGCATGCACTCTTCCTTTGATTCGTGTGCACAAAAATCCATGTGCAACTACTCAGGTGTGCACAAGGCTATGAAAAAAACATTCACTCTTTCCTTGGTGCGTGCACTAACTGTTCCCAAGACTTCTGCGTGCATGACTCACCATCCTATATGTACATTTACATTTACATTACAATTTGGGTCCGGCCTAGGGGTATTACATAATGGAATATTTTAATACCCTACATAGAAGCAAACAATAGAGGTTGGTGGTTGGATAAGTGATAGGTTACAAGTGGCTATGGATATGAAGGCGTGGAGGAAGTAGAGGGGTGGGGGTTGGGGGTGATAATCCACATTTTAAATGCACATTATTGAGGATGGGGATGGGGGTATATAGTGTTCATTTTAAATTCACACTATCATTCCCCATCCCCAACCTCATTGTTACACATTATTTTGGTCACCCCAGTGATTAACTGACGATATGTGCATGACTCACTTCCATGTTCCCTAAAAACACTAAAAGAGGTTTTCTACATGAGAAAAGTGGGTTATCTTTTCTTCCTTAAAAACTATGTCAAAGGATATCGTCGCACCCTGCTCTATGCTTGGGGTGCGACGATGCTTGATTGTCACATGTTGCACCAAAATGGAGTACGATGTCATCACAAGCTTCTTGTGCATAGGGTGCGATGATGCTTAAACAAGAGGAAAAGTGAAATTCATGAAGGTTCTAGAAGGGAATATTCTATAAGATGAGGTGGCCTCCGATCGGTTTGGATCTTACTCGCTTCTCTGATTTAGTGGGATCATCCTAATTTCCTCATCCATCCCTCTTTCACCCTATATAAATAGGGATCTCTTATGGAAAAGGCTATGGCTTGCTTATGCACAAAGAATTTTGTGTTAGAAAAACAGGACCATGGAGCAATAAAATAAAACAAATGTGGAAACAAAACACAAAAGATAAACAATACAATAGAGACACAGATTTACGTGGTTCACCCAATGTGGGCTACGTCCACTAGAGAAATTGCTAGGTCCTTCCTTTATTATTATCCAGCATATGAGGGGATACAACCTACAACAAACCTGCTGTAACTTCCTCTTCTTTCTCTCACAGTCTCCTATCTTAGAATACAATATTCACCATCAACCATAGCCGCAATAGATTTCCCTCATAAAATAGGGTTGTATTATAGGGAAAAAAAACCTAACATAATCTCTATCGTTATATCTATGACCTTATAATGAACGGTCCATATTTACAATGAAATTACAATATACATTTACAAGACAATTTTTCCTTCGGGGCCTTCACCCTCAAACCCCCTCTGGGGGCCTGCTTGCCCCCAGACCCCGCAGAGGGGGTACCCCCCCTCTGCGCTCCCCCGTGTGGAAGAGTGTACATACCTATGGGGTGTAAATACTTCATGGGGTATAAACACGTCTGAAAGTAAAATACCTCTGAATCAGGAAGATAATCAGGCTCCACAACCAACATTCTGCTATAGATTACACTTGAGATAGCTTTGCTTTAGCTCTTAAGTCATATTGTGGATATTGTTCATCAAAGGGATTGGTGAAAAGGTGTGTGTGTTGAAGAAAAGAGCCATTGGAAGGGACCTTGAAACATCAAGGCATGGGTTGTATTCTCCACTTTCATTTAATATAATGCAACAATACATTTCTTCTCGATAAATGTGTCTTTACTTTTATTGTATAACTCCTTGATATTATACATATAATTCATTGAAATATATATATCGTTGTTCTCTCTCTTTGTTGGTTTGTTATTCTTAAATAGGTTCACCATCCCACAAATCTAAATATGGAGTGACAAGGATGACACTAGCAAGGATCAAATGCATTTCAAAGGTATGCCACTTGTCCCTCTCTAAACTAGTTTATATGACAATGAAGTCTAAGGTGAAGTTTATACTCTTCCCTGTTTTGTTCTAGCTTTTTGTTGAAGTTAGGGAGATTAGTCTGTATCCACACTTATCGATTTGTCTGATAACAAAATTTGTGACCATACTAGGGAATTAATCCTTTTGTTTTTTTTCTTCTTATTTTCTTTTAGCTTGCCTGCTTTTGATCAATTTCATTTTCTGAGTCTGTGGGAGATCCAACTTGACTCCCTAGTTCTAAAAGATCATTGAGAAAAAATTTCATCCTTTCAAATTTTTCTTTATATTCAGACATCATCGCACACTTCTTGTGTGAACCACAACGACGATGCCACATTGTGTATTGCTTTCAACACGCAACGATCCTGCATCGTTGCACTGTACTCTTTTGTAGCCTATGGTGATTCCTGTAGGAATTGTTGGAGTGACAGTCAAATTTCTTCTCTTAGCCCAGATTTGTATTTACCTCTTGGAATGAACTTTCAGTCTTTGTGAATGATTGGTTTGCATATTTTAAACCTGAATTTGATTGTTTTTCAAGAATTGAGAGTCTTCTTCATAAGCTTTGTAAATTTCATCTTTTACTTCTTATTGCAAGGGTATAATCTCAAGGTTGTGTTCCTGAGTGCTTGCTTGATAAGTTGTTATTTATATTTTTAAGTTTTGGATTGATTTTATGTTTTGGATTGTTGTTGATTGGAAAACAATTTTTGTTTGCATTCGACAAATAGTTTTCTTATCTTTTCATTTTTGCTTGCATTATAATTTTGGTTTTTGAAATAGTGTTGAGAATGCTCTTATCTTCTTGGACCATTATTTATTTTTTGGATTCTGTTCTGATTTGAAGAGGAAAACACTAAAGTTTATTCTTCTTTTAGTAGTCTTTGTAAGAAATATTTTGCATTCAAATATTTGTTGAAAAGAGAAAATTGGAAGATCTAGTAGCTTTGATTGTTTGGAATCCATATCATTCAAAGATTGAGAAATTGTGCCTTGTAAATTTTTGTATTCTGGAAAGAGAAACCTTCTCCCTATTGTGATTAGAGTTCATTGAATGAAACAATTGCATATCATCTCTTTTTGCATTTTATTGGGTCAATTTCAAATACATCATCAATTTCATTTCTGTTTCCCTTTTTGAGTAAGCAACAACCTTTAAAATTCAACGTAATTTTAAAATCTATTAGCAAATTTTATTTTCTAGAACTTTTATACACCAACATTAGCTAGGATAGTGCTTTGGAATAGGTTGTGAGGCACACTCTCCAAAGCATCAAAACACACAATAGTATCTTGTGATAGGGAGATTTTAAATCCACTTGCTACATTTTTCCTGGGAATCCCTTCTAAAACAAGGGTCAATCACGAGGTCGCATTAGGGCCGACATAGTTACTCACCATGATTTGTTGGCATTAGTGTAGAGATTGTGCATATTATTTGGGGGTCACTTGAGAAGAAAATCTTGTGCATACCTTCTCGAGTCTATTTCGGGTTTAGGTACCATGCCCTTCCACGTGGATCGGACTGTTGACTGCTTCCCCAGACATCATTGTCGTAATTGGTAACCTTAGTGGCCTATCTCTTTGGAGTCTTTACACAAGGTGACTATGGAGGGTAAAGTCTTCATAGTACCTAGAATCGACATTGGCCAAACTCACTCCGGCTCCTTGGAGGGTATACCCACAATTATGCGTGGGAGCTTGCACTAGGATATAAGACTGTTAAGCAGGATGTCAACATAAATTTTCCACCCTCTTTATCCCAGGCCCTTCTTGTCTTTATTTCGCGATGTTGGATTTCATCACCAACTAGTGAATTTGAAATAAGAAGGTTTGTTTGCATGTTTTATATCTATATTTTATTAGTGAGTGATGTTTGTTTCTCTAGTTGGTCATATATTTCTTTCATTATTTATTTGGTGCAACCAACATTGGCCCTCATCGTTCACGTAGGATGTAAGGGTTACCTCCAGAAGAGACAGATGAATATGCTCCTTTGCTTCCTAACTCACTAGAGGGTTGTCTTGAAGGAGCAGTCAATAACGAAGTGGCCTCTGAGATTGAAATTTCTACTCCATTGGAGGAATCAACACTTCCTGTAAATCTATTATTGAGTGTTATACAAGATCCAATTTTTCTCCAAATAAACTTTTTGGGAGATGTTGTTGCTAAAGATTATACTAGAATACCTATTGGACCTTACGTAGAGTCTGGTGTAGATGATCCACCCTTCCAGACTGAATCATTTATAACTCTGGTTCATACTACTGAAATTTTTAATTGTAGCTTCGTCCCTGTCCATTCCCTTTGGAGGACCTCCTCGGGACACGATATTTTTGATAAAATAGGAATGAGTCCTAATCAACCTATGGAATCACATACACTTGTGACTTCCACTACTTTTACAATACCTTTAGATCGTTTTACTGACATGACCAATAATTTTGTCACGGTTTTAGACCAATTGTTGGTTGGTTCTCATACAATTCTTCCCCTCCATCTCACTAGCTCTACTATGGTCCCACAAGTTACACATGTTTCTACTAGAAGTCCAGTAATCACTCAGCCTCCTATAGGAACACCACTTTCACTTAGATCAAATCTGTCACTTCCACCTGGATATAACTCTCTTAATACTTCTATTTTTAATCATGCCTAGAGTCCATCCAGAGGGCCTAAACTTTTTGTTTCTCCTGGGTATAATGTTGCTAGTATTTTTGTTCCTACACCTAGCCAGGTTCTCTCCCGGGGGCCTAGAATTCCTCCTCCACCTCCACCTCTACCTAGATGATCTAATCATCATGTCCCAAGTAGATTCAATCAAGTTGGAGGCACAAGTCATTTTTCCGCTTCTGGTTTTCAAATTCATGTTGAAGGCCAACCTCAATTTAGGGTTCAACCTCAAGTTGGGGGGGGTCCTCAAGTTGGGGGGAAACCCCAAGTTGGG
Organism: Picea engelmannii; assembly: GCA_009831015.1. Classification (NCBI taxonomy): domain Eukaryota; kingdom Viridiplantae; phylum Streptophyta; class Pinopsida; order Pinales; family Pinaceae; genus Picea; species Picea engelmannii. The sequence continues at coordinate 748,462 of ML786908.1, read as the reverse complement.
GGTCATAACCCAATGTATGAGAAATATATCCCTAGATTACAATCTCAACCTTGGAATTTTATTTTCCAAGGTAATCAACAACTGCCTGGGGGAAAAACTCCTCTAGTAAATTATTTTGTACCCCCTAATACTGTAAAACCATATCCAGGCTCTATGAATCCTACCTGGGGTCAATATTTTCAGTCTAATGCTCCTTTCCAAGGAAGATTAACCAATCAACTAGCTCATGTTGTCTATGTGACTCAAAACCCTCCACCACTGATTTTTACAGGACCCTCTAACTATATACAGACTTCTTATGGTCCTCCTAGCATACCTATGGGATTAACTCCTTAAAATTACCAGTTTTCTCAAGTGAACAGACAACTGTCATTTCTTGCTACTTTGGATTTACCAGATTTATCTAGGATTTTGAATGATCTTATCTTGCATTGTCCTTATTGGTCAGTCATACCTTCCAAGTTACCATAAAACATTCCTAAGTTTGACGGTCGATCGGGAGAAGACCTAAATAATCACATCATGACATTTCATCTCTAGTGTTCATCCAACTCCTTGACGGATGAATCCATTATAATATGTATTTTCCAACGAAATTTTATGATTTTTGCAGCCAAATGGTATATTGAATTTTCACAAGGATTCTTCAATGATTTCAACATCTTAGATATGGATTTCTTAATGCACTACCAGTTACTGATATAATATGAGACAGGAAACAAAATTTTTAGTTCATTTAAACAATCCTCATCTACTCACATTTATGATCATATTCGCGAGTGGAGGAGGATGAGACACTTAATCAAAGTTCCCCTTCTTCATCAACTATTGGATAAGTGGTTTACCAAGTCACTCATTAGTCCTATAGTCCATGATGTCTCCATTGGTGATGTCTTCACTAAAGAGCAGGTGATTAGTCATGGTCAATACTTGGATCTCATCTATTCACAAATGGGCACACTATATGACTTGATCCATGATGCTCCTCACTCGTCTACAAATCCAACCCCAACACCTCCAGTAGCTTCTCATGATTTTGATGGTGTGATTGGCACTTTTCATGCTGATACTCAGTCTAAAAAATCCATTCATTCCAATCCAAAATCTACTACTGCCAATGTACAAAATACTCCTCCTACAACTCCTTCTCCCAGTAAAACCTCTGAGGTTAAACGATTCAATCTACACCTACTGGTAAAAATAAAAATAAAAATAAAGGGAAAGGTAATAATAAAGAGGATTAAAATAATGATCAACAATCTGATAAACCCAAAACTCAACCTATTGATGACAAATAAAAGTGAAAACTTGGTTATCCTTGTCTTATCTGTGGTGAGTATCATTATACAAAATATTGTCCACGAAGTGATGAGGTTAATAAGTTCTTGCAAGGGACGGGGACACCTGCTACACCCATCATTTTTTCACAACATTTTCCTTCTCAACAACAGACCCAATTGGTTATTCATGACCAACCTGCTCCCTCTACCACATCTTATGTACTTATCTGTATTGGTGACTCCAAGAAGAATGAAGTTGCAGTCGCTACTTGAGCCAAATATTATTCTCCTTCGAACAAGAAAGTTGATGATTCCCCACCTCCATTGGTTCAATATCCTCCATCGAATTCACCTCCCAATGGTCCTATTCATCTTGAATGACTGAGCCTAGATATAGTTCTTCATCCTCCTCCTAAGGGAATTGTTCGTAAGTCGTCATTTAATCCTCATGCACATGCTGCTCAAAACTACAGTATTGTAGAAGATCTTGCACATGCACCTTCTACGATGTCGGATCTCGAATTCCTTTAAAGTTGTCCTATGCAATGGAAGGAACTATTAAAGGATATTGGCGGAATTTATCCTACCAATAAGAACTTGATAATATTTTACTTGGAATATCCTATTCCACGGCTCCCTCCTAAATTAGCGTTTCAAATACAAGTCATTGTGGAAAATAAGAATATTTGTCGAACCGTTATTGATGAAGGAGCCTCAACTTGCATTATGTCCATCACTGTTGGAAAGCCATTGGCTCTCCTACCCTTACCGAGTCACACAATACTCTAAAATATTTTAATGGTACAGGGTTTAAACCTTATGGTGTTCTTCCTTCGTTATCTATTGCGTTAGAAGGAAAAGAGGTTACTATTCAGGTGGAGGTGTTGGATGCACCTCTCGATTACAACCTTCTACTTGGAAGTAGTTGGATTGATACTGTGTGTGAAGTTGTTTCTAATCTTTTCCATGTGATACATTTCCCTCACCTAGGAATTTTTTTTACTGTCAATCAATTTGCCTTCTTTAATTATGATTCACGCATTAGTAATGTACCTTTAATTGTAAAAGCACCTCCTGGTTATGAGAATGTAGGTGTGGGTCTTTTAAAATATTCATTGCTAATGGGTACCTTCCTCATTCCACCACCCGATATCCCTCCTTTTGTCGCTTCAATTAACATGATCTCGACCACTGTTGGTGAAATCCCTGAGTATTATGACCCATGGATAGTACCTAGATATGACGACTATCTTCGTTACGACGACCGAATGCATTTAAGTTCAGTATAATTGGATTATTGACCTATTCAATCAACAACTCCTTCTCCTCGTTCTCTCTTATATATGTCTCCTGATCCATTTCACGTATTATTTCACACTGATGAGATAATCATGACAGTTATTTCCATGGAAGATACCCCATGGGATGATGAGCATCAGTGTTTTATCCTCTTCCTGGAACCCGAGACCCTAGAGAGTTACCAACGAATTTCGAATCCATCTACTATCGTTACTAATCCCTTTGTTCCTAAACAAACACACGATTTTTTGTACAAAGGGAACTTGGGTAATATTCCATCCCTCTTGATATTTCGATTAAACGCAAAATCATGGAAAATTTTCATATCGGCGCCTCATGTTCTGCTGATGAGATCCAAACTTACAAGGCCCTTTTCCAAGAATTTTGTGACGTTTTTTCTTGGATTTACAAAGAGATGCCTTGAATTGATCTAGATATTGTTGTACATGAAATTGAGGCTTACCTGGATTCTAAACCCGTTTGACAGAGACTTCACCTAGTACATCCACGCAAAGCTGCTGCTATTAAACTCGAAGTTGAAAAACTTCTTAAAGTCAGTTTTGTCTATCCTGTGGATTTGACTGATTAGGTTTCCAATCTTCTTCTGGTTACGAAGAAACAAGGAATTATTTGTTTTTGTGTGGATTGTAGGGATATCAAAAAGGATTGTCCCAAAGATAATTACCCAACCCCTTTCATTGACTATATCATTAACGATTGCACCGGGAGTGAAATCTTCTCTTTGATGGATGGTTTCTCTGGCTACAATCAAATCGATATGTTACCCGCGGAATAACATAAGACTGCTTTTATTTTCCCTTGGGGAACCTTCACATACTGAAAAAATCCTTTTGGTTTCAATAATGTTGGTGTGACGTTTCAACACATTATGTCTTATGCTTTTCATGATATTAAGCACATTGTACAAACTTACATGGATGATTTACCGGTGCATTCTATGCATCGCCAAAATCACCTGACACACTTTCGATCCATTTTCCTACGTTGTCGCTATTATCGCATACGATTGAATCCACATAAATGTGTTTTTTGTGTGGATTCCAGTTGACTTCTTGGTTTTATCATTTCTACACATGGTATTAGGGTGGAGCCTTTGAAGGTTAGAGATATTTTGAATTTTCCTCCTCCTTCTACCTTATGCCAACTTCAAAGTTTGCAAGGGAAGGAAATTTTTTTACATCGATTCATCCCCAAATATGTTGAAGTAGCGAAAGGTTTTACTTGACTTCTTAAGAAGGGTCACGATTTTTTATGGGACGACACTGCCAAGAAATACTTTGAAGCTTTGAAACTTTGCTTAACCTATACACCACTGTTATTTCCTCCCGATTATAGTCGAAATTGTTTCTTATACTTAGTTTCTTCAGACTCTACCTTAGATATGGCTCTAGTCCAAGAGGATGATTCACACGATGGACATGTTATTTATTATTTGAGTCGTAGTCTCACCACCACCAAAACCAAATATATGCATGTGGATAAATTGGCCTTGGTAGTTGTTCAAGCTGTGCAATGTTTTTTGTCATTATATCTTATTGTGCAAAACCAAAATCATTTCTGATTGCAACCATATGAAGCACATCCTTACTCAAGAATTGTTGGGTGGAAAATACTCTAAATGGATAGTGATTCTCCAAGAGTTTGATTTGGAGTTTGAGCGAGCCAAATCAAATAAATCTTTGGTTTTTTATTAGTTGATATGTGACCTTCCCTCCACTGAGACAGAAAATGTGGAAGAGGATTCCTTTCCTGATGAGTCACTCTTTTTTATCAGTTCTGACGACATATGGTATGGAGAAATTATCATTTATCTCCAAACCCAAAATTTATGGCCCGATCTTTCTACTGTATATCGTCGTCGTATTCGGTATCAAGCCCGTCAATACATTATCCTTGGTAATAGTCTTTACCATAATGGTATTAATTCCTTATTTCGACGATATCTAATCTATGATGAAGCTGAGAAAGATTTAAATGACTATCATTTCATAGCATGCAGTGGTCATATGTTTGGGTATGCCACTGCCCAAAAGATCTTACAGACTGGTTACTTCTGGCATTCATTGTTTAGGGATTGAATTATTGTCACTCAAAAATGCCACACTTGTCAAACGTATAACAATAAAATCCGATCTCATATTGCTCCTCTTTAACCTGTAGTTTTTTTTGGTCCATTCGCTAAATGGGGCATTGACTTCATGACATGTAATCCTCACTCGACCAGGGAGCATGGATACATTATCATAGTCGTGGATTATTTCATTAAATGGGCTAAGGCAATGCCTACATTTGATAATACCAGGAAAATTGTAGCGTTGTTCATATTAAATCATATTGTTACTAGATTTTGTATCCTTCAATCCATCGCCACTAACCATGGTAGTCATTTTCGCAATTTCATGATGTATGAACTGACCGAGAAGTTGGGTCTTTGACATGAAAATTGAACACCTTACTATCCATAAGCCAATGGCTAGGTTGAATCAATCAATAAAGTTCTCAATACTATGATTCGACAGATGGTACGACTTCACAAGTCAAGATAGCACACGATGCTCTTTTCGATATTATGGGCCTAGAGAAAATCCGTTAAATATGCCACAGGGTTCACACCTTTCCAATTAGTATAAGGTATCAAATATATTTTGTTGATTGAATGTGAAATCCCATATTTGAAACTAGCTGTCAAACTTATCCCTAACGCCTCAACCGAAGAGGAACGTCTCTTGTATTTGATGAAATTAAACGAGACTCGTTGTGATGTTTCTTTAGTCATTGAAACTTGGAAGAAACATGTCAAAGCTCAATATGACAAGCATGTCAAATCATGTGTTTTTTCTGAGGGTGATTTAGTTCTCCTTTATGAATAGGATCGTGACTTATTAGGGGCCGGTAAATTTGAGCCCATGTTGTGTGCCCCTTATATCGTTAAACGAGTGTTGGAGAAAGGGGCTTATGAGCTAGTATATTATGATGGAATTCCTTTGAGTGAACCCAGAAATGGGATTTACTTGAAGAAGTACTATTCTTAAACTATTTTTTCATGAGTTCTTTGTATTTTTAGTGTATCATACTCTAGTGTGATTTTTTCATTTTTTTTTCTGCCTTTCAGATTCTTACCTTGCATTATGCTTGGTTTCCAGAGGTCAGTGTCTTCGCTACCCTATATCGTCTTTGCTAATGGTTCTAGTCACAGTACTCAAAACCTAGCGTCTGCTGCATGGGAGATCTATGCACCTATGAATGCATGCAAACTACGTCTGTTGCATGGGAGACTTATGCACCTACGATAAGTCTACTCAGTGTTTTCCTTGGTCGTGAAACTAATAATATCATGTAATATAGTGTATTTATCGAGTTATTAATTGAATCCATTTCATTTGGACTCCTTCATATCATTGTACGTATGGATTCACAGTGAGTAGTGTTGCAATTGAGTAAAGTTTATTCCATTTGAAGTCCTACATTGTTATGGGTATACTTAAGAATTCACCTCTTGGGAAGACATTTTGATTATATTCAGTATAAACATATTCCTAGATGTATAAACACATTAACAAATTCATTGGATAATTATGTTTTAGAGATACATTTGCACCATTTATAAATGCAACCACACATTTAAAAATACAAGTAAGTTGGTAGGAAATTTATGTTAATACGTCAAAAGTTACAAAAAGTGTTTGTCCTAAGACCAAAATTTCAAAATAGTGAAGCTCATGGCTTCATATACATAAGCATAAAGGATGTTGCATGTTGTAACAAATGACTTCCAGTGCCATTCTATGGAGCATTCGACCAATATATGTTGATACACCAACTGTATGGCGTTGGTAGTGCTGAGGTAAATTGCCCACCGTGATGTCAGGGATGTTCATGATTAATCCCTCTAGGTTATGTTTGATCTCCTAGAGATCCTCAACAACCACTCCTCGACCCACCACAACGCCTATCTCTCCCCGTCTCTGAATAGGATATGATCCTGGAGGACGATAAGGTGCCACCTCTACATTTTTGAGAGCACTTGATTAGTCTTGGATAAATGACAAAAACATTTTATAATTAAAATACCAAAAACAACATATAATGAAAAAAATCTTCTTACCTATGTCTCCCTACTGAGATCCCTTAGGTAGAGCCAAGTCAGGGTCCCCACGGAATTTGGTCATGGCGTAAGCATATTCCTCCACTATAATTAGTTGATATCTCATCTACTGGAAGAAATATTCATCATATTTGACGATTGGCACACCACCATGACGAGCCATCAAATCTACCTATATTTTCGTCTGAGGATCTTGTGGAGTCGGTATTCCCCACTCCACCTGTAGGCATGGTACGAGGACCCTATCTAGGAAGAAGGATACCAAAATGGATTCATATCCAAACTGTTTCAACCAACCATTCCGACACTTTGTTAGTTGTTTCTTCATGTTCTTCAAAATACCCTCGCAACAATTGAAGACCCGGGGATCCATACAGTCTATAGCATACTGAAAGTGGCTTTGTAAATCCATGTGAGGAGTCACACTCCCTGCCGTCTAGTTGATAGTGTAGATGATAGTTATCAATGGTAAATATCGAACATCCCTAATGGAAACCTTTCCACTATGTTTTTCTATACCTGACACATAGTGATGTGCAACGTAATAGTCCATGGGTTCTCCTCCACCTCTGCTTCCTGAGAGTGATACCCGAGAGCCTCGGAGAGATAACCCTGTTACAAATTAAATGTCATCTATCTTGAAGGTAAATGTATGAACACCCACATGAAAGGCTTGTTCATTAACATCCCACATGTGGAATAGGTACTCCAATAGTTTTAGTTGGGCTCTGATGCCTTGAACCTTAAAACATTTGAGCAAACCACACTCCTGGAGTGTCATGACAGTGCATGGGTCATTCCTAGAAAAATAGTCTTCTTCTTTGTGCTCATGTCCCCTCCACTCAAGCATATTGACTGAGGGAATCCTAGCAAACAATAACAAAGGATGATTAGATTCATAAAAACTCAAAACTTGGAATTTTTCCTAACTCTTTTTATTTTTTCAAAATTTGAGTTGCGGTCGTCGCAGGGGATTTCTTTTACATAGAGCGACGTCATCACACCCTGTTTGTGTATCCCCTACGGTGATTTTGGATCTTTGCAATTCACTATAGCGTGAGCCTGCGACAATCTCAAAGTGCAATGACTCCCAAAACATTTACCTTAACTAAAAACTAAACCATTAAAAATGAAAATTTAAACCATGAAAAGAGAAAGGGGAAGGAGAATACCTTTTTGACAAAAGCAGTTTAAGAAATGGTCGACCAGGTGCTCCAAAACAGGGATGATTTTAGGGGCTAAATTTCATTCATGGGCTAATTTTCCATGGTTTTTCCAAAAATGAGATTCGCTATTTTAAAAATGATTCGCCCAAATTCTATAGGATAAAATTATTTTACCTTAAAAATCGCCAAAATTTTATAAAAACTGTATAAAATCCTTGGAAATTTGAATATTTTTACAAAAATATCGTTAAACATTTATAGTTGGCATATAAAGGATTAGTAACATTCGTCAAGGTTTCTACATTTAAAAATAAATTTCCATCCTTAAAATCATCCCTGCTCCAAAATCATCGCTTGAAATTTGGAAGAAAATGAGGGTTTTTGGCACTATTTGGGTGAAATTGCAAAATGAAATGGAAAATGGGCTATTTTGACTTATTTTATTCACTTTTTACCATTTTAATTGCAAATTAAATTAACTTTTGAATATTTGTACTTATTCCCTAAGCCTAATGAATTTTGCAAATTGTTTCTATTACAGATTGAAATATCTAAGGACAGGACGTTTGACATGGATCCTCCATTTTTGGTCATTTTTGTGTGTTTTTCTTATGTACATATACTTTTAGAGTTTTTTAGTGAAAACTCCGAGCACAGTCTTAATTCTTTCTCACACTCATGAAAACATGAGAATGCAATGGAGTAGCCTTTTATTGATTTTTAAAACTCGCATTGGTAATACAAAAAACGAACCCTATGGAGTATCCTTTAAGATCTTTGCAATCTCCCTAAACACGAAAAGATAGCCGAGCAACCTTGTTCTTTTCACACTCATAAAAGTATTTGAATAAAACGTCTAATGAGAGACAAATTATCTCTTTTTCGATCTCGTGAGACTTGTTGGATTACTGAGAGGGGGGGTGAATTAGTAATAACGTAATTATAATCCTTTTTATTCAAATGTTATATCAATGTAGAATTATTATCCAAAAATGAGCAGTAATAAATAAACAATCACACACATGAACAGTACACCAGTGTTTTACGTGGAAACCCAAATCGGGAGAAAA